>JAECWJ010000688.1:8812500-8970000 GCA_018150375.1 Drosophila sturtevanti | reverse complement strand
TATTGTGGTTCTATAGAATTTTTTTAGTTGTTTTATACTAGTTTAAATCACATTGCCGATCAGTTTTGATTTATATATTTGAGAGATGAACTCTCGATTGATAATCTATCATATAATAATATGATCTATTGTAAAATTAAAAATATTTCATTTATGATTTATGATTATGAAAAATATATTAACCATATTTTGTTGTATATATATATATTAAATACATAAATATATTTAAATAAATAATAAATATAAAATTATTAAAATTAAGATAAATTACATTTAGTCTATTAATGCTGATTACGAATATATATATATATATATATATATATAGTTTATAGCTAAGAAAATATCTGCAATAGTTATATGCTCACCTTTCCGTTATATTTTTTGTTATCCTTGTTGAATTTCCTTGACGTACTTGTTGTATATATATATATATTTTTATATATGGATAAATTTCTACTTCACGTTTGTTTTTAGCCGCTAAAATCGTTGCTGAATGTGTTGTATGTATAAATGTATATATATATATTTATATATATATATATCTATATATATCACTTATTTATATTAGCTTAGATAATGTTCGGTATCTGTTTAGCTTGTCTTGATTATTTAATTATATTCTAAAAAAATGAATTATTTATTATCCATAAGGCAGTGTAAAGTTATCAAAAAATTGCTGTATTCTGATTTGAGTTACTTCATTTGTTGCACGACGTCGTTGCAAGCTGTTCACTTGCCACTTGTTGCAGCAGCAGTTCTTCTTGTTGTTACGATTGTAATTATTATTATTATTATTATTAATATTATTATTATTCTTATTACTGTTAATTGTACTTTGGAGCGCTTCTAGGCGCATTTTAGTTTGTTGCAATAGTTTATATCTTTTATTATTTTTTGTTTTTTGTTTTTTTTTTTTTTTTTTCTGTTTCACTTGTCACTTGTGTAAATACGAATATGATATGAGTAAAGGGATTTGTTTTTTTTTTTTTTGTTTTATTTTTAGGGAAGGGTGGGATAATATCCCTCTCGCTTAAACACAATTAATCGCGATTTTATTTTACAATGTATGCGATAGATATATAAAGTTTTGTCCCCATTAACAGCATCGGCCAAATTTGCATGTGTTCCCAGTTTTTTGCTTTGGGCACGCATTTATGTTGTTTGATGGTGCGCAGAGGCATTTGGCTGGCCAATGGGCAGGCAGTGGAACGCAACGCAAAGCGCTTTCCCTTTTAAGAAAAGGTATTCCCCTCCTCACTTTCTATATACAGTTGTCTCCCCTTGGATTGGTGTGCGGCATCTGCAATACGAAAAAACATCAAGTTAAATAACTAATCAATATAAATAATTTACCAAAAGAGACAATAAAAGAAATCACAAAAAAAAAAAAACAGAAAAAAAACTCCAAAATAATTAAACAAAAATAGTAAAGAAAAAAGAAGCTTAAATCTTGTTGCTGCATATGTTTGAATTGACATTGAGAACCGGTTGATAAGTTCGAGATCGAAGAATTGGCCGGATTTAATAGTTTTGTGTATATGTGTGTGTGTGTGTGTTTGTGTGTTTGCTTTTGAGACACACTTTGTTGGGTGTTCTCAATAATGCTCTCGATTATCAAAATTTCAAATTGTCTAGGAAACAGTCTTGTGCTCATTTTTGTTGCCTATAAAACATCTAATGAAAAATTAGAAACAGGATTACCATAAATATTGCCTATATCGATATTTCTATACACTAAAAAATATGCTATACGATTATTTTTCTAATAATACTATAACTTCTGATCAGATTTAAGGGTTTGCCTAAAGTGCTTAATAAAATAGATTTAATATATGTATGTATGTATATGCAATTGCCTCATCAGAATCAAATTATACATATCGATGTGTCCTAAAAGTAGGCAATATAATATATATATGTAAATTCAAGGACAATGGAAAACTTTTAGTAGATAAAGAAAAAATGAATAAAAACCCAAAAAAAAAAAATATATATATATTTACATAAAATATACTTCTTTATAATTATTAACATTATATAGGTATGGATAGATCAAAAGTTATGTAAAAAATTACATAAATATAATAGATAGATATATGCCTATATAAACAAATACATATCTAATATATAGGTATATATTTTGATATGAATTTATATTTATATATATTTATTGCTAGAAAATCTATTTAATGTCACATGGTTTCTCTTTGATTAATTTCAAATGAAATTCTTTGTTGAAGCACAAAAGAACTCCTAAGATTGAAAAAGGTATGTATTTTTTTTTTTTTTTGTTGTATTTTGTCTCTCTATTGAAATAGAAAAGCTTTAGCTTTAGTTAGTCAATTAGCTGTCATGCAAGTCATGGAAGAGCTTTTTCTATCAATTTTACCGAAAAGCTACGGAAAATGCGTTTAGCTAAGCGTTAAATGAGCTAACTAGCGCTGTTATGTAGAATAAAACGAAGGGTTTTGCCTTCGGATATATGTATATATATATATATATATATACATATACAGAGAGAGAGAGAGAGAGAAAGAGAAGGGGAATGAGAAACAGATAAGAGAAGGTAGTCGGGATAGAGACAAGAAGAGAGAAAGAGAGAGAGAGACAGAGTGCGATAAGGAGAGCGTTTAGACAAGTGCGCCGGCGTCTTTGACTACTTTGTAGGTGCTGCTGGGTACTGGATGACTGATGTTGCTCATTTACTGCGTAAATATGAAATGTTGTTGTTGTTTCTGTTGTTGCTATTGCTTTTGTTTTTCCTTCTGTTGGCTATGTTAGCTTTTGCATTATTGTTGTTATTGTTGTTGTAGTTGTTGCTGCTAGTTTTAAGTATTTATACGCTTATGTGTATGTGCGTGAGTGTGTTTGTGTGCATTGTGACCTTCTCACACTGTCATGGCTACGTATAAACATGAAAAAAAAGCTTTCGTTTTATAATTTGTATGCAGCTCTCAATGCGTGTGTGAGTTTCCCTCTCTATCTCTCTCTCTCTCTCTCGCTCATCCACAGTATGTGTGTGTGTGTGTGTATCTGAGTGTGCGTAAAGAACATAAGCGACTCGTGCTTAAATATCAACAACAACAGCAACAACAGCATTATATTTCATTGAACAAAATATTATGAACGTTCCGCTCAAGATCGCAGTTGTTGTTGTTGTTATTGCTATTGCTTATGTTGTTGCTTTTGTTGCTATAAAAGGCTAACAAAGTTAACAACAAATTCGAAGATACTTCCGATTTCGATTCGAAAAGCTTTTGTTTTAAGCGTGTGGCAAAGATGTCAGAATTGGTATTTATTCATATACGATTAACTCTTATATATGTACATATATACATATCTACATATATACATATGAATGCACGTATGTATGTATATTATAAATTTGCATATTTCTTATATTATCAAGGTCATCATAAAAGATTCCTACTACTACTTTTCAGTTTCTTTTAGGGTAAAGAAAAAAACAAAAAATCCAAGAAAAAAAAGTAAGATCATTTTTTTTACCCTATCAGCCCAGATTGGTATATACATTTTGCGAAGCCAGATTAGCTGAAAAGACCTTAAGAGACCTTCAAATTTAAATGAATTAAGAGATTGAAAATAAATAAATATTAAAAATGGAAATTTAATATCTGTATTAGATATAAATCAAGGTCTCATCGTATAGGATACAAATCTATCTTTATTATATTTTAGATAATTTGAATGAGTTATATAATAATTTGTTTGTTTTAACTATTAATTTTATAAATTAATTTTATATGAATGCAGTTTGTATTAGAAATAATCTTTTAATTTCAATATCCAACAGTTTTAATTAGTAAAACGAAAACAAAAACAAAAGCAGAGAAGAAAAAAAAATAACAAATTTAGCAAGTGGGCAAATTTTAACCTTCCTCCCCATTTTAGTTTAGTTTTTCTGTGTTGTAACCGCAAGTTTTTTGTTGTTGTTGTTGTTGTTGTAACCTTCTTTTTCTATTCGATTCAAGTTTAAGGTCAAATATTTGAGGGCCACCAAGCCAAGTCCCAGCCCCAGCCCCAACGCCAGCCCCTTGAGGTCTAGACTATGATAGTTGCTAATGCTGCTAATGGTTGATGTAGACAGAGAGGGAGAGAGACTGAGAGATAGAGAGAGAGAGAGAGAGGGGGGGAGGGATGTAGGCTATGCGAAGGGCATAACAAATGTTTAGTTTATAGATTTTTATTTTCATTTCATTTTTTTTTTTTTTCATCTACTTGTTGTTACTGTTGTTTTTCTTCTTTTCTTAATTTACCAATATTTGTTACCATGTACCAAGCAACCAACCAAGTTAGTTCAATTTAACGGTACACGTATGCAATAAAGAGTCACAGTGTGACAAATTGTTTCATTCTATATATACATACACACACACAGAGACGTATATATGTACATATGTATAGGCTGCTACTCCCCCGTATTTGATCTGTTCTGAAATCTGTTGACAAAAAGCTTACAGTAATATTAACTTTATCATGTTGTAAAATCAAGCGAGATAAGCAGATCAAAAAGAGACCGATTTTGATAAGAATCACATAAGACAAAAATATACAAATATTTTAGCAAGATTGCCATTAAAAAAATAAGAAACTATATATATATATATAAATATATATTTACCTATATACTACTATGCATTCTTTAGTCTACTTACTAAAGATTCAACTAAGCTTTCTCATAACTCAGGGACAAATAAGATATTAAAATATTTCAAACTTTAATAAACAAATAAAAATCTTTGAAATTGGTCAAGTCAGTGGCTATATTTTTGTATCAGGGTTAAATAAAATTCTGTATATCTTTGACCAGTATTCAGATTTTGCACAAAAGATTTTGTATAAATTCTTTGTTAAAAAATTCAGAAAATGAAAGGAAATATATTAATATATAAATCCGTATATGCTATAAGATATTTGAGAAAAGTTATAAAAATGAATCTTGATTATATGTATGTATGTATGTATATATAAAAAAAGACCGCTATAAATATTAAAACTGACATTTTTAAGACTTAAAGACGGGGCAACTGAGCTGAGCTAAGCTCAAATCGTCTTCTCACCCTGTATATATATATATATAATACATATGTATGTACATATGTGTATATGCCCCTGACTTCCTCTTTATGTGTCAGTACAACAACAAAAAATTTCCCATTCAAAATTTCAATAACGTTTTCTTGTCAAGGTCAATATCACTCATACGTCAGGTGGGCCTATCTTATTGATTTAAAGAAGTTTGCTAATTGAATTTGAAATAAACGTGAAAAACAAAATTAAAAAACAAAATAAATAAAATTAAAACAAAACGAAAATTTTCAACATATTTTCATACTTATATTAAGAAAAAAAATGCCCTTAAAAATCAATTACATTCCATCAGCATGATTATCATCAATTATAGAATTTGATTTATGCCATACAGGACGTATGCGTAATATATTTAAAGACTCGTAGCTATCTTGATAGATAGAATCAGAATGAAGAAGGTTAACAATGATGACGATAATGATGATGATGATGATGATGATGATGAGGCTATGCTGGCCTTCATAAAAACTATACCCTAAACCGACTCTAACAATCGTTAACAAAGAATAACACGAGCAACAATAACAAAACATGGCAACAAAAACGAGGCTAAAATGCATTCTAATTAACCATAAAATTCATATGTTAAAAACAATGTTAAAATGGATAAATGGAAAATTTATTCACTGCCCATAAAAAGTATGATTTCAAGAAATTGAGAGATACATAGAGACGCAGAGAAAGAGAGAGTGAGAGAGACACACGAGACATCGGCATAGACATAGATATATCATGCCATATAATATGCATAGGAGAAACAAAAATAAAAAAAAAAAAAACAAATACTTGAGTTGAGCTGCTGACGCGCCTATTGTTCTTGCTACTTTGTCGTTGTTGTTGTTGTTGTTGTTGCTGTTCGCTGCTGCTGCTGCTGTTGCTTGCTAAACTGTAAATTCAAAATAAAATATTATAAAAAAAAATATATATATAATGACAACAAAAACAAAAAGCAACATATTCTACATATTTCAAATTGTGATTTCGAACACTCGATACCCTTACTTAATCTTAGTTAAAATAATTAAAATTATCTATTTCGTCATTTCAATGTATTTTCCAGCATTATTTAATTTAATTTTATTTAAGCTTTGAAATTAGATGAAAATGTCCCTAAGGAACTCCAAGTAAGGATTAAGCCTTTATTTCATTCAATTAGTTTTTAATACTGTGTGACCTAGATCAAGTAAGTTGGAGAATTTTTAATTTTTAAGTACGTAAATTTTCCAAACTGCCAAAATGGCATATATTAAACTTTTTTACTGCTTCGAAAGAGTCTAGAAATATATACAACAATATTGTATAGAAATGAAATACATTTATTAATTCTTATTAAATAAAATAGTTAAATAAAGTAAAACAAGAATTTCATAACAACTAACAATCAATAACAATAAATCTATTTAAATGCTTATACCACAATTTTCTACATTATACACTATATTTCAATTATTTCAAAAGTCATCACAATCATTCGGGCAATAACCAAAAATGAAATTAAATATTTTTAATAAAAATTAATCAAGAGATATTTAAATATTATTAAGGGAATTAGTTTAATTTTCAATATTTTATAGTATGAGAGATTTAGTGAGTATTTTTTGTAATCAAGATTACCCTTTTAAATGAGGGTATCGAAATATATAATAGTAATAATAGTCAAGCGCTACTAAGCATAGACAAAAATAGAAATAATAATAGAAAAAAAAGAAGCAAAAGGCATATCTTACCTACTACGAAAAAATGTATGTGTGTTTGTATGTCTGTCTCACATTTAGCCGAAGCAAGTGCATGTTTGTGTGTGTTAGGTGTGTTTCTGTGTGTGTGTGTGTATAAAATACGCAACCTTCAAAAAAAATCTAACAAAGCAAACTTGTTCAATAGTCATATGCGTATCAGGAAGTCAACATTTCAAGGATTGACTCATTGAAAAAGTCGAATGCGACGACGGCAACACAAACAAGTTAGACACACAGATACACAAACACACACAGACACACGGAGAAACAGACACATATACCGAAAGAGAGATAAACTTTGAAAAGCCCGCCCGGCAAAATGCAGTGCAAAGAAATGTATTTACTGTAAAGCACACAGAGAGAATACACCGACAACAACAACATGAATTGCCCATGAGAGATCACTTGCAGTTGCACTGCATTTTGCCGCTCTCTCAAACACACACACACACACTCCTCTCACTCTCTGAGTCCCTATCTCTGTCTCACTGTATGCATATCCATTGCAAAGAGCGAGCTTTTCTTGTGTTGCAAGTGCATGTGTGTGTGAGACAATTTGCGGCTCTTCTCTTCTTTATTACCTGAATTGTTTCTCTTACAACTCTCTCTCATTTCATTCAACATTCGTGCATTTTTTTTTCTTTCTTTCTTTTTTCTTTGTTGTTATTTTTGTTACTGGCCAATTGTTTAACAAAAAGTGCAAATACCGCAATATGATTTTGCTCTTGGTTTGCTGTTGCTACTCCAGCTGCTGCATCAGTGGCACGCGTGGCGAAGGCAACACAATTTTACTTTTCATTGTGAAATGATTTCAAAAATAAAAGTTAGCATTTGCTGTGAGGTAATCGACTACCCGTATATGATTATATGATAAGAACTTTGCATATTGGCGGTGAAATTGAGAGAAATTTGAATAGGAAGTTAAGCAATTGGCATTAATAGGGATTGTATGATCTCCCAAAGGGTTCAATGCCTTATCGATGCAAGTGAAATCACCATCGATTTATATTGATATACTACTTATATACCATCCAATACACATTTACACACAACTAAAAAGTTTAACGGCTACAATTTTGGTTTAATTTTATCGTTTTGGCATATCGATAACAATTTAGTTATTTTTTTTTTTTATTATTTTAGTTAACAGAGAGTTTGAGAGAGAATGCAACGGAAATCGATTTCGTTACCAGTAATCGAGACTCCGTCATGGCACTTAGCATGCTTTAAAGGTTAATTTGCGGTTATCCAACTTGGATATATTTTAAATTTTGTATAGCGTGAGTAAATGTATATACATACATATATAGGGGTTGCTGGTCTAATGGTTAACAAATATTATCCAAACATTAACAAAGTTTAAATAATGGTTAACATACTTTTATATTATGCAACAATTGCATTCCCTGAAAAAGTTTTCATTGGTACCATAATTATCCATACACAAATACATGTGTATGTATATGCATATATGTACATACATTTTTATATATAGTTGATTTAATCAATCAAGTCACATTATTTAATGCTCTCGAAGACAAATTTCCTTCAACTGTTCATTGCCTTCAACCTGACTATACAAAAACAAAAAAAAAAACCATAAAACCTTCAATAACTCAGGTTCAATGCACACCTGGCCGAAACCGAAAACTGTATTTTTGTTTTTGGTAGCTTACTCTTCATCTACTCTGTCAATAGCGATAACTCCTTCAATTCCCTTATTCACTCACTCACTCAGTCACACGGCACACACACATGCATACATACAAATGTATATGTATACATATGTAAGCGTACGCACACTCACACATTAATCTCTTTCAATTGAAATGCGCGTTGTCGTTGATCGCAATGGAAGGTCGTTGCATTAAAGAGTTTAATGACCAAGGAAACTTTTTTGCCGAAATATGAAACAAAAGCGAGTAACAGCAACAGCAGCAACAATAACAACAACAGCAACAACAACAACAACAACTAGAGACGCTGCGTAAACTGCAAGCAGCAAGCTACAACAACAACAACTCGCAGCCACAGCGCCCACAACTTACGCCTCCAGCGTGCATCGTCTCCACCAACAACTGCCTGCCCGCCCGCCACCACCGCCGCATACTCCTTTCATGGCAACAACACTTGAGAAAGGTCAACGAACAACATTGCCTCGTCGGTCAAAAGCAGAGTTCACACGAACACTCACACACTTACATATATATGCTTACACACAGTTACACGAACGAGCGCAGCGAAGAGCAGCAGCAGCAGCAGCGCAAAAAAAATATCCAACGGGCTGGCAAAAATTTTGTGTTTTGCTTTTGCTTTCGCGTCGAGTGAAGTGAAATGAGCGAATGGAGAGTGTAAGTGGAGAGTGAGAGCTTGTAGACAGATACGAAACGATACGATACAATCCGATCGAATTTGATCAGATCAGATCCGATCGTAACGAACGGATCATCGGGACGAATCAGTTGACTATTTTATTTTTTTTTTTTTTTGAAATGCCAAAGATTCATTCAACAATTTTTTCGTATTTAAATTATAAAAAAGAAAATGAAAGTAATCTGGAAATTGAATTATTTAAATGGACTCTAAAATCTGAAAGTTTATCAGGAATATTTTAAATGCCACTACAAAGTTATATACGCTCTATAGAATTTTCATAAATCTTTAGAAATTATTTCATATTATTATTTTTAAGCTTAACTAGTCATTATGTAGTTTATGTCTAATTAGAAATATATATATACAAATTATCATTATGTAAATGAAGCAATACTCCACTATAGAAAGCATGTGAACATAAAACAGTTAGTTATTTTTAATTACAAACTATTATAATTATTTACTATGTACGTACTATAAAAATAATTTAATAATTAAAGTCTTTATTATTGTATTTATTCTATGCTACACAACAAAATCAAATTTTTACTATATGGATTAAGTTGAAATGAAAACAAATTTATAATGAAGCTGAAAGAATTAATTATATAATTCTATAGTAAAAAGTTTAAAAAAAGTTCTTGCTACACATACAAAATTTTTGTTCAGTTTTTTTTTTTGATAATCAGCGACAATTGGACCTAAAACTATGCTATAGAAATTCATTTGAAATTCTGATATTGCAAGACCCGGAAAAGAATTGATCTCGTGATGAGATCTCAATTTTGAATTGCCCGAAAAATGGTAGAAAATAAGAAGAAGAGGACTGTCTTCGCATGCATGATATTCATATGATTCATATAGCTATGGCCGGAGAGCAATTAATAATTTATTAATTGTTAGTCACATTTAAGCTATTTTATTGTTGTTGTTGCTGCTGCTGCTGTTTGTTTCATGTAAAAGCCCATGCGTAACAAGGCAGTAACGCCTACGCCTACGCTGACGCTGGCGTTGACGCAACGTTGCCGTTCGCCCCATTCGCATTCATATTCATTCACTTTTGTTTTTTTTTCTCTCTTTCTTTTTTTTGTGTTTGTAAGCTGCGCCGAGATCAACGCACTTTGTGTTGATCCCACGAAACAATTTGCCGTTTAATGCACCCAAAAAAAAAAAAAAACAAAAAAAAGGAGGAGAAAAAAATGTATAGAAATACAACAAAAATGCAATTCAAATGCAGTCAGCAGCGAGAAATTGAGTCCAAAAAAAAAAAAATAAATAAATAAATAAAAAATAAAAATAACAACGGAAAAAAAAAATGTGATTGAGTAACGTAAAATTTTTTTTTTTTTTTTAACATTTTTTGTTTTGCTCTTGTGTGTTGTTTGTTGGGAGGATTTCACTTTTTTGACCAAAGAAGAAAATGGCATTAATTTAGATTTTATTTAAATAATTTTCACTTGAAAATAAATTCAATAAAATATAAAAAGAAAAATTGACAAATGCAATCGACGGCGACGCCGGCAGCTGCTGCAATGCCAACGGCCACCAACTGCAGCGGCAGCAAGTTTTGTCATTGAAAGCGTAAAAATATAAAAACAACAAAAAAAAAAAAAAAAGAAGCAACAAAGTGCAGAAAAATCGGATAGTCGAAATTTAAGTTACCCTATACTGTTGCTTAAATTAACTTTTATCTATGTACATATGTATCTTCATATATCTAAATGTGAAAACATTGAATGCCATAAGTTGGCGTGGCAAATATAGCTACTAATTTGCATCTAAAACAGATGATTTTCATTTAGCTGATTTACCCTTTGACTATTTTTGTAAGAGGGTGTAATAAAGTAAAATATGGCAGGCAACGAAAGTTGCAAGCAAAAGGCATTGAAAAATTTTCGTTTGCCGAAAAAAAAGACCAACAAAAAAATATCAAAAAACAACAACAGAAAAAAAAATGCTTAACATGAAAAACTGCAGATAAGCTCAAAAAAAAAACACAAAAAAAAAAGCCAAAACAAAATGTGTCGACAAAATTCCTTTCGGACCAAGCAATAGGTGGAGGTGCAGGAGCAGGAGTAGAAGGAGAAGTGGGAGGAGTAGAAGGAGAAGGTGGAGGTGGAGTTAGAGTTGAAGATTGAGGATGAGGATGCATTGCAGCACTTGGCTCTTTGGCCAGTCGACTCTCTGGGCCTTCAGGTACTAAACTCGTTTGAAAGTTGCAATTGGCGAAAAGGCAAAGATGCTGCCGCTCGCTGTTGCTGTTGCAGTTGCAGTTGCTGGCAATAATGTAATTTCATTTCTCTTCTTTTCCTTTTATTTTATTTTTATGTATTTATTTTTATTTTTTAAATTATTGATTATAGAGGTAGAGTGAGAGGGCGAGAGACAGGGGAACACAATTATATTCGGGGGGAATTCCATTTCCCAATTTTCCCGAAAAAAGGAACTTTAAAAAACAAACTTTGTCTGAAAATGTACTATAGAATTTCGATAAGAACAAGAATGAAATAAAACACTTTGTCTGTTTTCATCAGATTTAGGTTAAATTTTGAATTTTAAAATTATGACAATATTTTTTTTCTATTTTAAAAGATGAATGTTCAAATGTATTTTTCAATCGATTTGAATTCCGACAAGCGAAAGTTATATCTATGTATTTACTATATGATTCTGATCATTTGCTAAAAAAGTTATTTAAAAGAAATATCTATATACATACATATGTAAAAACTTTTTTGTTTTGTGTTTTGCATTACCAAAAAACGCAAAGGAAAAAAAAAACAAAAACAAAATAAAAACGAATCCAAACGGCGAATAGCAGCAACAACAACACCAACAACATTAGCAACAATTTCTCATTGAAATTGAATGCAGCAGCGACGCAAATAAACATGAGCAGAGCATAAATACACATGCACAAAAACTAACACACACACACACATACATATATGTATATATGAATATATATATGTATGTACATATACATCTATGAAAGTATGTACGTATGTACATATGTATGTATGTATGTATATATGGGAGATGGAGCAAGCCAAACATTTGAAGATGCGCCATAAAACTAGCCAAACGCCAACAGCCTCAGCAATGGCAACGGCATCGCACATGCAGCACTAGCAGCAGCAGCAACAACAACAACAACAACAACAACAACAACAACAACAACAACAATAACCAACAACATCGGGCAGCTTCTTCTCCTAACTATAGGATAGGCCCCCAGCCAACCTCTAACCATGCCCATTCCCAACATGCCATGCAACATTAGAAAACTGCAACCCAACAACAGTACGCTGTAGCAGCAGCAGCAATAACAACAACACCAAATGCGCTGCAGTTTATGCAGTAACAGCAGCAAAAGAAGCGAATGAACGAAAACGAAGCGGCACGCACAGTGGTCTCATACATACATATATATTATGAAAACTGTACAATAACGCCATATAAAAATATTGATATCAAAATTGATGGCCAAAATGAATAAAATTCAAAGTCAAACAAAAAATATTGAGATTGAAAGACATAATTATTACTATCACTATCAGTTTTTAAATATGTATATACTATACTATATAATATGTTTACAAGTTAATTGCATACAAAGAGCTCAATTTCTATTATTATTTTAAACCAATCAATATACAAATGCTTTTCATTTTATGTTAAACACTTTTGTTCCCATTTCTATATGTTTCCGATTATTAAATAATATTATTACATTATTTCTTAAAGCTATCAAGTTAAACAAAAGACAATAGGCAATTAGCATATATACATATATAAAATAGGGAAAAATTTTCTATGTTCGATTAACTTTTTAAAGGTTCTAAAAATGCCAGAAAAATGAATGGCTATCATAAGTTTTTGTTTTTTTGGAGACCAGTGTGCTGCGCCAGCGTCGACGTCGAGTGTATGCATCAAAAAACAGACAGTAAATCTGATTGTTTGGGGTAATTGAACTTTCTTAAGAAATTGCGACATGTACACTTTGAAAAGCGCTGGATTTGCGAGCAGAGCAGAGCTGCTACAGCAGCAACATCAGCAACAACACCAGAAACAGCACCAGCAACAGTACAACAGCAGCAGCGCAGCAGCAGCAGCAAACTCGCAGCAGCAGCACAAAATGTACGCCAATGACCGAGTTCGGGTGAAAGACCTTCGTACGATAACCATCGTCATCATCATCATCGTCATCGCCATCCCCAACATCATCATCATCATCATCGGCACCATCGTCATCATCATCATCATCACTAGCAGGCACAGTGCAGCATTTGCAGAGTCCGCAACATCATTATCACCATTAGCAAGTCGAGTAACGTGCTTTGGTGTACTTCTGCTGCTGCCTGTGTGTTGCGTCTGGCTGAGTTGTAGTAGTCAATGCACTAGGCCCCCCGTTCCTTTCTCGCTCTTCCTCCATCAAATCGACAACAATAACAACAAAATACAAACAAAGTCTGCCAACGAAAGAGAGTCGAGAGAGTTGAGAGTGAAATGTTAAGAGAACAGCAAAATGTGCAAATTCATTGAACTAAATTTAGCTGTGTATGTATGTGCAAGCTCTCTTTTACATTTACCCACTCTCTCTCACCATGTTACTCTCTATCTCTCTCTCGCTCTGAAAAGCGCGGGAGTTGATTTTGCTTTAGTTTTTATTTTTATTTGTATTGCATTTGTCATGATTGTTGTTGTTTTTATGCATTCGAGGTGCATTGCAAGACCTCAACTAAGGCTAAACGCCGCGCGTGCATGTGTGTGTGAATGCATTTGAATGTGTAACTGTTGTGTATGTGTGTGTGTGTGCGTGATTGGCGCTGCCGCATTTGGGGGCTATTGAGATAGGCGCGTAATTTGTCGCAGCTCAAACTGTAAATAAAGCCTTGGGGCTTTAGTACGGCACGTGTTTACAGTTTGAGAAGCTTAGAATAAAGAATCAAGAATAATTCTATAAGGATTTGTATAATGTAATTCATGGCAACTGATTTAAGATCAACAATAAGCAATTGCATTGACAATTTATGCCAAACTATTAAAATTATTACCAATTAGTTGTATTATTTTAATTTGATATTTAATTTTAAAAATAGTATTTTTTGATTTTGATATTTTTGTATTTTGATATTTAATTATAATGATAATAATGCAACATCATTTACGAATTGTGAAAACGACATACCTCAATTTCGGTTTTTTCGATTTATTGGCATACCGTTTTAATTCCGTATTTTTTTTTTTCGTATTCTAGAATATTACACAATTTGTTATTAATAATAAGTACTATAAATACTTTTGTATAGATATTTGACCAGTATTTTTGGTCAGGCTAGGCAGGAGCCATTCCCCCTATTGTATTGATGTTGTTGCGTTTTTTTTTTGTTTTTTTGTTTTTTTTCGGCAAAGTGAACGTACTCTGAGTTGGCCCGGCGTCAATGCACGCCGAACGTCAGTGGGAATGACGATGAGATGACGACGACAACGGCAACGGCAACAGAAGCAATGACACTGATCCTGACGTTGACCTCTCTGTTGGAGCAGGGCCGACGACAGCAACAACAACAATAAAAACAACAACAGCGCAGTAGCAGCTGGTTGAAAGTTTCGGTTTTGGTTTCTCGGTTATTTCTTGTTGTTGTTGTCGTCGTTTTCTTCTTTTTGTTGGTTTTGTGAGTGTTTTTTTTTTTTTTTTTTTTGGCAATGACTTGAACAAATTTTCAGTTTCATTTTTCGGTTCTACTTGGACTTGGCTCTTATGTTTTTAATTATAATGCTTGAAGCTGTTTTTTGGGCAAGGTCATGTTAGTGTTGGTGTTGTTTTTGTTGTTGCTGTGGCTGGTGTTGGTGTCGCTCTATAGGAAGGCAGGCGGTGGTAACTTCTACTGTTGCCTGCCATTGCTTCTACTTTTCGATTCGTTTTTATGTATGTGTGTGTGTGTATTTTTTCTTCTTTTTTTTCATTCCGTCTTAATCAAGGTGAGTCACCTTGGCCTTATTTTCGAGCAGCGCACTCTTTACCTCTGTCTTGCTCATTCCCTCTCTCTCTCTCGCTCTCCCTCTCTGTACTTCTGTGTATCTGCGTGTCTGTGTGTCGCTCACGCATTGCCAAAAAAAAGCTAGAGCCACAGTTGCTCACGCTCACGAAGGCAAAGGCAAAGGCAAAAAAAAAAAAAAAAAAAAAAAACCGAAAAAAGAGGGAGAACGGCGAACGGCACTCAACTGTTGCTTGCTGCTGCTGGCATTGTGGAAGGTCATGATTTTTTCGGTTATTTGTATGCGTATAAGTGAATGTGTATGTGTGAGATTTGTACGTGTATGTGTGTGTGTGTGTGTGTGTGTGTGTATCGTGGTACTAGCGAGTCGACTTGCTGACTTGCTGGCATTTGCTTGCTGCTTTGCCGAATCTGAATCTGAAACACACACAATTTGAATTTGATTTCCTTGCTTTGGGTTTTGCGCATACGGCTCACACACACACACACACACACAAATACAGATATAAATTATTTGGCTTTGTCATTGTGAGCTTAGTATCTAAAAGACAGACACATTTGTATAATACACTCAAAAAATGTGAGAGAATACGTTGAGAATGTTATAAACTACTTAAACTTAGTGGCTTGGCTAATATATGTACATAGTTTAAAGCAAAATCAATATCCAATTCAAATGAAATTCAAATCAAAGATAATTTTTAGACTTCTACAAGAACTTGAAAAAATTCCAAATCAAATATTAGATAAGAATTGAGTTATCCAAATAGCTTATCAGATGTTATCGGTCCTTGGTAAATCTTTTGATATTGTTAGACATTTTAAATAGTTCTTGGTTAATGTAAAAATATTGGAAATATTTTCAAGGGCAAAAAAAAAAGAAAAAACAACATATGTATATCTGGTCAATTTTTTTTTCCAGTTACCCAAATAAACGTTTGTTTTTTTTTTTTCTTTTTAATTTTTAATGTTATTAGAGAATTTAACAATTTAAACTTTTAATTGCTTAATTTTTGTTATTATTCTTCGAATAAAATTTGATCTATTTATTTAAAGTTAAACTAGATTTTAGGTAATTTTATAAATTGATTCAAATAAATAAATAAAAAAAATATATAAATATAAAACTTTTAATGAAACATTTGCAAAAGTGAATCCTTTTAAATGTTTTTGTTATTTTAGAATTCTTTTTGCAAATTTGAATTCTCTCTTATTTCGATTGATTCTTTCTACCACTTTTAGAACCGTAAAACATTTTTTATCTATTGTTTTACCTTGAGACAGAATATAGTAGATATATGGATAATACGATAACCCGGCACTCTACATTTGCTATATTTCTTTAAGTAAAGATTTCTGTTTCTTTTTGTAACATAAAATATTTCGTTAGTTTCTTTATTTTAATGAGAGTATGTACAGTCAGACAGTTACTCTTATGTTCTCCAATCAATTTGCCCTAGTTAGAGTATCAAAGAGTCGTTTAGCATTGTATCAACCTTGCACATATGTATATCATATATCATTTTTTATAGACATCTTTATATACATATTATAGTGGTTAAATGTTTAACTGGGCACGTGCTAGTGACCACAACACCAATCCACACACACACACACACACACACACACACATACTGAAAGAGACACACAATATTGATGATGGACATCACTTGCCATTTTTAGGCCTATGCAGTAAATTTTTTTTTTTATTATTTTTTTGCTGTTGCTTGGACTGACTGTGTGACACTCGAGCATGGATAATTAACAACAATATCAAAGCAAGAGCAACAAAATATAGCCACGACTCCGGCTTGCACTTGGCCTTGTGCGGAGTCGAAGTTGGAGCGCGTTTGCGTTTAATTCGTGAATTTGCCTTGAACCTCAATGTGCCGAATTGTGTGTTGTGGGTAGAAGCCAAGTGGGAAAGGGAACGGCTGATTAAGAGAGATAGAGATGGCCAAAATGATGCATATATACATACATTTACATACACATATATATGTACATATATATAAAGTTGAGCCAGCAGTATGTGCTTTTTGCTGGTTTTTCGATCGTTAATGTTTTGTTGAACTTGCCGCAAGCAGCAAACAAAACAAAACAGCAACCGAAACAGAAACAGAAACCGAAACAGAATGCCAACAAATCAACGTAGTAACCAAAAAAAAAAAAAAAATATTAAGAAAAGAAATAAGAAAAAAAAATTAGCGGTCGCAGACCTACAAAAATACAAACGTGACTTAAGGTTAAACGCAAGCAACCAAATAACCAACCTCAACTCAACGACAAGTGCCAGTGCAAGAGTGACAGAGATGGGGCAACTGTAGAGCAAGATAGATAGAGTTTAGTTTGTATCTTCAACAGAAAAACCAAAAAAAAACTTCATTGGCACGAAATATCTGTTGGATGTGTGGGGTTTTTTTTTTTTTTTTTTTTTTTTTGATATATCATACAACATATTTTACATATCAAGCATTTATACATATATACATAAACGATATAAATTTTAGAACAAGTTTGTTATGTAGAGAAGGCTCTGAAGGGAGAATGAATCAAGGTTAAACCCTAACTAACAAGTTGCTCATTTTTTTCTTTCTTTACGTATACGTAATATTTTTTCGGGGACTAGAAACGTATATCGTATATTGAGTATACGTCATGTCTGCCTACTTATCAATTTTAAATAAAAATAAAATATTGACTAAATGAGAAAGAAAATTCAAATTATTATAGTTAAATTTTCCAATTGAAAGAATTGCTCAAATATGACATTATTGGCATATTTGCCATATCTAGCGATAATTTTCAAAATGAAAACTTGAATTCAGAACATATATACGATAAGATAACCTCTTTCAAATTGTTTTATTTTAGTTTTGACAATATCTCTAAAAATTACAAGTGGACTTTTGAACTTAAAAGTATTCTTATCGCTATATATATATTGTAATAATTAAAAAAAAAATAAACATTCAACTATTTTATTTTATAAAGAATTTTCTATGTGTGATTTACCTTGGATTTTGCTTTATGACTTATGTTTAAAATCATATATAGTTCTTTTAATTATTTTGTTTTTATTTTTATAGATTATTCATGCAATAATTATGTATATATCATATATATTGGTTTAATTCAATGCGACCTTCATTTGAAAGTATTCAGTATACCGACAGACAGACAGACAGAAAGTACAAGCGCTGTGGCATTATCGAAAACTAATTTAAAACGTTTCATTATTTACAAAAAAAAAAAAAAATAAGATTGTAACAATTTGTGCAAGAATATGTATGCCCCCACGACACGGTGCCATGTTTTTCATTTTGAAAACATTTGTTTATACAGACAGACAATATATAGCTTCCAAAATTGGAATTCTAGCTGTAGAGGTCAGTTGAAACTAAATGGAATTCGGAAACAGGGAATTAATTCAGTGTGGACTCGACATTGAGGAACATACAATGTACACACTTATGCACTACTTTTATTATTATTATTACTATTATTATTATTACTGTTATTATTATTACCATTATTATTATGATTATTATATCATTTCAATATCCAACTTTTCTTAAAGAGGGGGAGGGGGAGGGAGAGGGGGAAACCTTTTGTTTCGTCTCATTTCGCTTTTCACCTCCATTTGGGGTGTACCCACTCTAATTTACAGTAGAAATACGCCGACGAGTATATAAGTATGTATGTATGTATGTATGTACATACATATGCGACCTAGCCTAAACTTAAAAAACCCCGCCACATTTTAGTTGATTTTTAGAAACAAGCAACACCAACAACAACAATTACTCATACCCATACAAATAAACTAACTACATACAATGGCGAATAATATCATTCACACACACACATATATATATATATATATATATGTTTATAGTGTAGATATAGGAGCCTAGCTATATAGACAACCGACAGACCATACTATACTATACAATAATAATACTTAGTATATATTTTGAATGGTTGCGCTTTGTATTGGCCTCCGCAATGTGTCTAGAGAGCCTCAATAGCAGGCCAGGGTCAAGCGACATGGGAGGAAAACTGAGCAAACTAGACGAATGTGTGCACGACACGAGTGCACGAGTATTTGTGTGTGTGTTTGAGTCTGTGAGAGAATGACTGTATGTGTGTGTGTGTGTGTGTGTGTGCGTGAGTGCCCGTTATCGGAAGAAAACGCCAAAAGCTCGCGTTCATTGCCTTTGCAAAAGTGTTTTTTTTTTTTTTTTCATTTATGTATTTTTTTTTTTCGTTTCTATGTTTGACTCTCTTTTGTCATAGATCACAGGTTTGACTCTGGGCTCTCTTTAGATTTGATTTCATTTGAATTCGATGTGATATTGGGAATGCGCGCGTGTGTATGTGTGTGTTTTCAAATGCAAAACGCTGACTTTGGTAAGATAAGGAAGAATGCCGCCAAAAAGAAGCAAGAGAAAAAGAACCAAACATTAAGATTTTTTTTTTTTTTTTTTTTGAAGAGCCTTGGGGAAGACTCTGACGACGCGGATGATTTGGACAATTCTTATCAACCGATTGATTTCACGGCTAGCGTACTGCTCAGCTTTTGTTTTGTTATTGTTTTTTTTTTCGATTTTTCATGAATTTTGATTTGGCAGGGGAGGAATTCGAGTTTGGTTTTGAGGTTGGTCAGTATTTTCTGTGATTAATTTGCATAAGGGAAATGGTTATATGTTTTGTCTCCTTTTTTTCTTCTTTTTCTTGAGTTTATAAGAAGTTCGCTTCGGTTTTGTTTTTGTTTTTTTTTTTCCTTTGCTTTTGCAGGTCATCTATCATTCAAGTCGAAGGTCGTACGCATATTTTTGCGGTTGATATTGCCAAAATCAATGTGAAAATCATAAAATCAACGAACAAATTGATTGACTTGATAAATAAAAGGCAATAATTTATTATATTTATGCTAGTCTTAGCAGTTTTATTGTATCGAATTTTAATTATGCCTTAGCCAAAGAAATCAATTTAACTTCTTTTTTATAATTTTAATTTTTTTTTTTTTTTGCTATTTTTCTTTTAACTGGGACAATGCTCTGACTTTGGCAAAGTTGAAATTCTAGACGAGGATCGGACGAAGCTTATAAATGCTTCTTTTTTTCTTTTTTTCATTCTTTTTGAAAAGTTTGCAGAAATGATAACAATACAATTTTTACTCAATTGCAAAATGGAAAATTCAGCAGATATGCCATATGTCTATGAGTCATTTTGAATCAATAAAAGTTCATTATTATTTTGAGACCTACTGCAGTTTTATTTTGATAAGCAGCAAATATATAATCTATACATAGCGAATATTTCCATTCATAATATTTTGGAAAACTTTAAAATCGAAAAATAATTACTTATAGTTAGAAAGCTTTAACCTATATGTTCATTCAATTTTCATTCAAAAAACATGCTACGTATGATATGATGAATCATAATATGTATGATTTCTAGATCCTTAAGGGTTAAGAATTGATCATTAAATTAAATAGATCAATCAATTGACTTTTAGCTTTTAATATTTTATAACTATATCTATCGTTACTACACATAATCCATCTTATAAGGTCACCTGATTGGTTCAACGAGCTTTTCAAAAATAATAAGGTTACAAAAAATTTCTTTACAAACTAAATTAGCTAAAAAAGAAATCACCTTAACCTTTTTATTATTTGACCTTTCAATATATTCCATCATAATATATTTAATAGTTTTAACTAAATCGCAAGCTACAGATGACAAAGTTTTCATTATACTCCATTAGATTCAGCTCAATATATTATACATATATGTATGTACATACATATGTATAAATAAACTATAATATTCTTATTTTATAATATAATTCATATAAAGAAATCTTGAACAAAGAAAAGCTCTTATACTCGATCTTTTAACAAAACTGTCGTGAAAATTTCATAAAAACGTTTTCCCTATATGAAGGAAAAAAAAACAACTTTTAATTCCTTTCGCCAAAATAACTTTCACAATTATTTTTATATATTTTATTTTTCTTTTTGGAAAGGGTTACAAGAAAAAAAAAAGTCCTCAACTTTCATTTGAAATTGTTTTGATTTATGATTATATATTAATTTCCAACTATTTGATGACGAAATAAAAGCTTTTTTGCTAAATGCTTCCTGTATCTGTTGGGTCTCTTTTTCTCTCTCTCTCTCTCTCTATCTCTATGTCTCTCACTCTCGCTCTCTCTCTTTCGTTCACTGGCGTATGCAACTCCGCCATAATAGCGAATGCAACGCTGCGTATGAGTGATCTCTACTGTGCAATAGAAAAGCACTAAAAAATAAAACAGAAAAAAAAGTTCTCAAAAGCAAAGACATATAACTTACCATTTCAAGTAAAAGTAATCCAATTTGAGTTATATCCATTTTGTTGCAGCAACCATACAATGTTATTATTTTTATTATTATTATTATCTTTTTTTATTATATAGTTTATTTTATAGTTTCCGATTTTTAACTTTTCAACGATAAACAAGAAAAAAAAACCAAAAAAAAAACATAAACGACAATTGCAAAGATTTGAAAAATTTTAAAGGATTTTCAATATATGTATGTATTTATATATATATATATGTATATATATATTTTTTTTTTTTTGTAAACACTTTTTAGGCACACTTTGAGGCACAAAATGGATTAATATTAGGTAAAAGGGTGGCGGATTGTGGTTTGCTTGCGGTGGGGTTGCGAGAGCGTTTGCTTGCTGCTCCTGTTGTTATTGTAGTTGTAGTTGTTGTTGCTGTTGTTGTTGTTGCTTAATTTAAACAAATATGAGTGTGATGTGGCAGCATCGTTTAGGCCACATTCATAAGAATTTCCAACGATCGCATTTCCCTTTCATGTTTTGACTTTGTAACGCATTTTCATCGAGATAATGTTGGACGCACCAAAAGGATGCAGTTCACTTTTTGGGCTACGAACGACCAAAGCGAATGCAATTCGCTAATTAGCAACGCGTCGGCGGTCGCGATGATAGAGAAGACGGGCAGTGACGGGATATGTAGTGTTAGATAAACGAAAGAGGGGGGTAATGCTATGGCAGTTGTTGTTGTTGTTGTTGCTGGACTGTTTGTGTTTCTTGTGGGGATAGACGGGAGGCAGCAAAGCGCGCGCGGTTCTTCGCTGCAGTCACAGTTACGGTTGTTTTCGTTTTTTTTTTTTGCTTTTCTTATTACAATTGATTTTTGTTGTATTTGTAGGTGTTATTGTTGTTACTGTTTTTTTTTTTAATTTTTTTTTTTATTTTTTGTTTAAGGGAAGGTTTTTTTTGTTGTTGCTTTTGAGTTATATTCAATTTTCTTTTTGTTTCTTTTTGGTTTTGGGGGGGAATTTGCGACCGTCCGTTACAGCAGTCAAATGAAGACTAAACGGCGAACATATTTTTGCACACAAGCAGCAGCAGTAGCAACGCACAGTGCACTGCTCACAGATACACTTACACATGCACACACTGAGAAGGAGAGATAGAGCAACACGCGACGCGCGATTGCCTCAAGTTCATGCTATGAACTTCAAAGCTCACTTATTCACAGAGAGACGACACATAGAAGAGAGCAAACTGACTTGTGGAAGAGAAATCGCTTGAAAAGCGAGAGTACACTTATGCTCAAAAAATTATGTCAAATTTGTTTAACTAAACCATTTTCGTAAATCATTTTTCCACTCACAAACATATATGTTTATTCCAAAATTAAAATAAAAACAAATACTAATTAAACTAAGCAACAAATAAATATAATAAGTCAATAAGTTATTGCTAAGTTGAAATATGCGATGCCCCAAACGCAAACGATAATTAATCTAAGTCTTCCAATTGTTGGATAAGTAATGAATATTAAAGCGACTAATCAAACCTTAAAGTTTCAAAATTCTATCCCAAGTACATCAAAAAAACAGTAAAAGTAGGATGTTCTTTTTTATGATATGGGAATATTTTACAGTTTTGGGTGTAGGATCCTCCTCTCCAATGTTTTAAAAAACAAAAAGCTCCACTCTATACTTATTCTGTGTGACTACATATTATCTGCGAAATAAAAACTACTTAATTATTAAACATTAAACACCTGTATTAATTATATGAGCATATGTGTATCTGTGACATGCATTAAGAGCAAATCGCATATTGCAGTTAAGAGAATGTCCCTGTTAAAGAGATATAAAAAACGGCGAATTTTCAATTAAACAGTTTTGAATGAATGCCAATCACCGCCAATCTGCTTCTTTTCAACTAAAACTGCCCGATTTTTATAATTTATGATATCCTCTAGTTCTGATATATGTTCAATTTTGATATTCTTATTTCGGTAATCGAAACAACCCGATAGTGCTCCATGTTTCGTTATATTTTCGAGCACTTTATCTTTTAATCCAGCAAATTGAAGGTCTACATCACAGTCATAAGTGATTAATTAATTACTAAGACTGCTTAGTATGATTATTTTCAATTGGCCTTTTACTTATAAATGGAAGATCACAAATCAACAACTTACCAAATGTGATTCTTTTTTAGATTTCAAATAATTTATTGGTGCAGTTTAAAAGAAATGGTGTAAATCTGAAAAACAAAAAATTAATTCTATTAGGTGACTGTATATTACAACTACATATGAATGTGGATATACGAAGTTTCATATAATTTTGACAAGATTAGATAATATAATTTTAATAAAAAGTTTTTCAATAATTGCATTGCTTAGATTCCTTTGTGAATAGTATTTTTCTTTTTATTAAACAAAACAAGAAAAGAATAGAGTTGCGTACAAAAATTTTATATAAAAAAAAAGGCTAAGTTGTGTCTCTACACTTGTATATATATGTATATAACTATAATATTTCGTGTATTCAATACGAAAAGCTTGACAAAACATCATTCAAGTGGTCTTCAAAGAGGTAGGTATTTTTGGAAGGCCAAACTCGTCCGTTTCAATGGTGCTCTGAAAGGCAATACCAAAGTTCAATAAGAATTCATTGTTCATATGGAGATTTGTTAAATTAATTTTACCTTGCCCGGTTGGACAATGCTGTCGGCACCTGGCTCTCTATCAGGAGCCTCAGGAGCTTTCACCACATCATCCAAATAGCTGGTATCATCATCTAAGGCGATTTCATCACCCAAAGCATCCAATTCGGCCTGTAAATCATCATCATCAACCTCTGGCATGCCATAAGTCCGTCCCAAAGCCTCTTGAACTTCATCAGCCTGCTCAAACATATCAGCCATATCGTCTTGTATATCCTCGATTTGATCAATATTGATCTTTTTGTATTCGGTTTTCATTTGCTTAACGCCATCTTTCATGGCCGCCACCGTGGCCTGAGTATCCTTAAGCGATTGGGCCGCATAATTGGCCTGCTCCATGTTGAATGATTGATTACGCAGAGATTCGGCCTGTTGCTCATAGCTGCGAGATAACATAAAATATGTAAACCAGGGGCGTGTCTTTAGGTTAGTTCAAACCTTACGCTTTCTTTTGTTTAAGCACCCTCAACGCCTTCTGCTTAACGGAATTCTTGGCAGGCCCCTCACGCATTTTGGACATTTGTTCCCGATATTTACGTAGCTCCGTTTCTAGCTTAGCAATCTTCTCTTCTATATTGGTAGCACGGGCATCGACCTGTTAATGCAATGACGCCTTCAATTTAATCTTTGATTTGTCTTTGTTGGGTTTACTCCACTTACGCCTGAAATGCAGTCGCTAAGACTTGGTCCTGGCTCCTTAGGCTTGGAACGTCCAAAAAGGCGATTCATTATATTGCTTTTAAATTATTTACTTTGAGGTATATGCGAAAATTTAGAATTGATTTGTTAACTTCAACTGTTTTTCACTTTGAAATTCGTTTGATGACTAATTTATAATTTCTGCTTCTTCTTGAGTTTTTGTAAAAACAAAACAGCTGTTGCAATAAAGTGACCAGAGTTAACATTACAAGTAGATAGTGCGTGTGTAAATTCTTTGAAACTATTTTTTTTAAATAAATAAATTCTACCGATTGCTTATACACACATTTATATATATATTGTATATATATATAAATTATTATATGTCAGTGTCACTATGCTAAAAGCTTTTTTAAAATGAACAAAGAAAACGTTTACACCAACCAACAGTATCTACATTGTATATAACTAAATAAAACATCTACATGCATTCAGCCACAGATCGTTGCTGTTAGTGTGACCAAATAAATTTACAAAGGGTATTTGGAAAATCGGTTATATCAAAAATAGTTAGTTCTGTTGTTACGCTGAAACGAGGCGCATTGGCCGGGCGCTTGGACAAGTTATTTTATGACTGAATTTCCTTCTTAACGTTTTAATGCTTTAACTAACTAACCAAATGAATTAATTAAATAAATCTATATGTTTATGTGTTTTTTGAGCAACAATTAAAAAGAAGCAATAAAAGAGAAAGATGTACAAGATCAACTGTGAGACTCATATGAGATTGTTAATTGAGTGAATTTTGTCTTTTAAAATGAAATCTAGTGCTAAAAATATAAATCAACAACAATTAGAGCAAAGAGCAAGAACTGCGTAAATAAAGGCAATTAAATAATATTTAAATATTTGTGTTTCTGTGCAAAGAAAGCTGTTTTTTTTTATTTTTTTTATCTACTTCATTGATTGCGAAAATTCAATATTGCCCCACAGAGCGCAGCCTGCAGCGCGGCCCTTTGACGTCACAGACAGACTCGTCGTCGTCAGCTGGCTAAAAGCAAAACGGCAACCAGAAAAAAAAATACATACAGACATATATACATACATACATATATGTATAAGAAGAGAGGAATCCAAAAAAGAAAAATAATAATCAAACGATGATGTTCAGTGAATTGTTCTTGTTTATATCGTTGTCGTAATAAAAAAAAATCGATTAATTGTCAATATGGATAGTTCCATGTACTATGCCAAAGAGAAGGGGACAGAGGTAGCAGCTGCACTTTCTACTACTACCACAGCTTCCCCTATCGTGCCACGCACCGATGATGGCGGCGTCTCTATGGCAAATTTCTATCCAGCATTGGTTCAATGCTTTGGCATCATCATATGTGGGTGAGTGTTATGACGTTAATGCGAAAACCCACGCTTTGTGCCATTTACCTTAAAGCCATGGGAGGGAGGGAAACAAGCCAAATGAATAATAGGATCTCCCATTTCCCAACTCCTCCCCCTACATACAGTGTAGCATTTGTGTTTGCGTTTGCATTTGCTAAATAATATATATACTTAAATTCCAAATAACGATAAAGAAAAGAAAGAAACTTAGTATAACTAGATATAGTATCTCTGACGCACAACATTCTGTCCCAATTGGATTTAATGATAACTTTTTCAAAAAAAAAACCAATTGGCAATAGGAAAGGTTTCCATCCCTAATATTGAGATATCCCTGACCGATTTTGTTGAATTATTTTATAAATTTTTTTTTGCTGTTCGTTGATATAATGAATTTGCAAGAGAATATATACATATGTACATTTAGTTAATAACTAAATGGTGACATTTCTTAAGAACATGGAAGAGCATCACCATTTACATATACATATATTGAACGTGACATATCAGAGTTCAGGAGTCTTAAATATGTTAAATGTAATTGGGAAGCGTGTCAATAAGAGGGGGTGGTGGGGGGTGGCAAGTTTATTTACATTATCCATTACCCCACCCCCTTCAAGTATTTGCAGTTTGAGTGTCCAAACAACTATATAAACGAAAAAAAAAAAACCCACCATCACTATCTATCTGTATATATATGTATATATATATAAATATGTATCTGTACGCACTCTTATCAGTGGGTACGTGCTTTTCCCTAATCATGGCGCTGTTCAATGACCAGATTGTTCCACTTCCAATTGAAAAGTCATACTATATATGTACGTACATATATATATAAAGGGACAAACGCTTTGTTCATTTAAAATTTTGATCTATACTTTCCCCCTCTCCCATATATACATATGTATATATTAATAAAGTAGTATAATATTTGCTTTCTCATTGTCCGCCAGCGTTCTGATGTCAGTTAATTTAAACATTTAATTGTTTACTTTCATCAATACATACTTGAAAAATAATTTGATAATCACATTTTATTAAACTTTATTTTTTACTATTGTTTTGTTTGAAATTGTTATTAACTATTGTTTGATATCGAAATGTTTTTCAAGTACATAAAAAGAGGCACATATGTACATAAATGCTTCATCATATATACAAACATATAAATTATATAAATAATAATGTATATGTAAATATAAATTTCATTCATACACATTTGATTTATGATAACGCTTATAGAAGAATGTTTTTGCACTTTATAACATTCTCATTGATTAATTTTCATTTAATTTATGCTGCGGTTTGTGTTGAACAAAAAAAAATAAAAAAGGGTTTTCCTTTGTGCACACCTTTGTGTTTGCATAAAATTTTCCGTTTAGTCATGGCAAATATTGATTACATATTGATTGCATAGCCGGATGCTTCAGATATGAATCGGATGAGTTGTACAAAAATTTTTAAAGATATGTACATACGTACATATACATATATACATATACATATACATATATTAAAAATATTTAATAAATTGGTTGTTTGTTTTTTTTTCTTCTTCTTCTTTAATTTAATGTAACTGTCACAATTTTAATGGGCATCGAACCGTAACAATTTCAAAATGACTACTCAAATTATATATAGGCAAATTTTCTGGCACTCTAACTATAATTTATAGTCTGTTTTTTTATTTGGTTTGTTGTTGTTTTTGTTTTGTTTTTTTGTTTAAACTGCATTTAATTGGCAATTAACCACAATCGAAAGTAAAAACAAAAACGTTTAGAGAGTGCGAGAAAAAAAAATAAATAAAATTAAAAACAAAAGCAAGTAAATGTAATTATACAAATGACCTTGTCTATAGGAAACGGCAGTAGCTGCAACAACAACAAGAACAACAACAACAACAACAAAACAAATCGATCAACTTTGCATTGATGCAATATATTGTAATTTGGATTATGCAACCCCCACCAGCTCAGCACAGAGAGCAAACAATTATCGATTTGACTAGCTAATAGAACAATAAAATTACCCATATTTATGTATGTATATGTGTATGTGTATGTATGTAGATAAATAGATAGTGTATCTCTTCAAATACTAAGTTTTACAGTTGCAATCAACGATCTCTCCCGCCATCTATAATGGTTTTTTTTTTATTTAACAATTATAGATTCTACTTATTAGTTGTTTTGCTTCTCATTCTCTCGATCTGTCGCTCTCTCTCTCTCTCTCTCTAATAGATAAAAGCGCCGCATCATTCCCAAAAAAAAAAAAAACAATAACAAAATGCAATAATGCATTGCAAATTTAGTTTGCAATTGTTTGTTCGTACATTGCATGTGTACTTTAATTCTATTTGTTTTATATTTTTTATGATTGTGATTTAAAATAAACACTGATAAGCTCAATACATTCTATTTATTTAGCTATAGCACTTCCTAGATTATATGCAATATATGTATGTAAGTGTGTATAATTATTTACGTATCTATGTATGTACATATATAAATAAGTGTGTGTGTATGTACATACATATGTACATATGTATATGCTTTTAATTTTATAACGAAACAGCTGTTTTCGACTACTATGAGAGTACCTCGCCTTTCTTCACTATAATTCTATATCTGACACACTCTCTCTCTCTCTCTCTCTCCTCTCTTTCTCTCTCTCTCTCTCGATGTATGCGCTTATATTTTAGAAGTGTAAAAAAAATGGGTGTAGCTTTCTTTTAAAAAGGAAAAAACTTAAAGGATGGGCTAACTTCAGCCGTCCCCTTGCAGATTGTCTCTATATAATTTATCAAAACCGTTAAGGAAGGAGTATTGAAGGGTTATATAGTAAAACAGATTCTGTTACAACATAACAGACACATTTCTATACATAACAAATTTCGTACCCCTAGCTTACAAAAAATTGTTTTTGTACTGATTGTTCCAATGGCAGCTATTTGATATAGTCAACCGATTCTGATAAAACTTGACTGAAGTGTTAAGAAGTATATTAAACCTAGAAATATTAAATTTTGTGGCATTCTTAAATAAACTTTATTCATGACTGATCGATCCTATGTCAGATATATGATATAGTTGTCTGATCGGTATGATTCCGAGTTATACAATGCCTACAGCAAAAAGATTTGAAAATTTCAGCTCTGTAGCTATAAGGGCTTCTGAGAAGAAGCTGTTGATCCAGACAGATGGACAGGGCTAGATCGACTTGCCTAGACCTGCTGATCAAGAATATATATACTTTATATAGTCGGAGATGCTTTCTTGTGTACGTTGCAAATTTCTGTACAAAATTAATATACCCTCTGCAGGGTATATATATAAACGATATAGACATAAAAGTTAAATTAAAGAAATGTGTTGAAAAAGCAGTCAGTAAATAACTGTACAAATAAGATAGGTCGAGTAGGCCTAGAAGGGCCCTAAACACATAAATACCTCATCATAATTTACACAGTTTCTGAAACATAAGAACAAAAAAAACAACGTTAAGAATTTACATCTACATACTTATATTACCTAAATTAGTCATAAGGAAAATAAATTGTTTTCCCATAACATAAAGGTACATACTACACTTTTTACATGTATTGGATCTATAATGGAGTGATTCATTTAGCACATGATAATATAGATATATATATATATATCTAATATATACGCATACTCATTTAACTTACATTCTTCTTCTTTTTTTTTGTCTTTAATCGTCGTGGTATTTGTTTTTCTAACATTATTTTTCAATCTATTTATGAAACACTTGTCGAGCAAGTTAAATGGGTAAATAGAGGAAATGTTTATACACTTTAACTTTTAGAAAGAAAAAAAAAATAAACAGAAACACACACACACTTTCTATAACTCCCAGAAGGTTATATACTTTTTTATGTCAGTTGAATGTTAGTCGACCCCTTGGGCTAGATACCACCTCCTACCATGCGCCACGTTATATTTTTTTACAAAATAAACATAAACCTACATAGATGCCGGTCATACTAATGTTTGATCAATATTACAATTCTTAGACTTTTTCTAATTAGTACTAAATACTTTTGTATTTCTCATTAATCTACTGGATACGAGTAAAATACATAGCCACATAGTGAGAAAATTGTATTGGATAAATTGCCTTGAATTAATCCTTTCCAACAGAAGCACATCTTGATCATTTCTACTTTCCATTAAACATAAAACAATAAAAATATATATATATATATTAATTTTTCAACTGTAATTTAACATTTAATTAGACTCTCTAAGTAAAGAAAACATCAAATGACAATCAATATAGCTACTAAATTATAATTCTTATTTTATTTTAAGAGTTTTTAGACCATTTACCAAAACTATTAGAAAATTCCATTTAAAATGCTAATTAAGTATATTCTTAATTATGTTATAAATAAGACTAAATAAGTATACTTTGTAAAATTTGTCTCTTTAGTGATTTCTTTCTTCGTCTTTCTTTTTTTTTTCGTTTTTAATGTTTGATAAGAAATTTTATGTGATTTTTTAAAGGGACACTGAACGATCTTGTCTTTTAACTTGAAAGAGAAATGAAAAAAAAAAAAAAAAACTAAAGTATTTAATCTTATCTCAATTATGTTATGTATTTTTGTGTTGTGTGTGTGATGTTTTTTTTTTCTTTCTACCTTTAAAAAAGAAAAATTATATTGGTAAATACCCAAAAAGAATCATGACTAATACATTTAATACGTATCATAAGCAGAGATGCTGTTGGGGATTTTTTTACTTCTTCGTTGTTGTTATTGTTATTTTAATTTAAGACTTTCAAAAGATTTATAATATGTTATATACAAATACAAGTTATTGCATTCTGTCGTCTGTCTCTCTGTTGTAAGCGCCGCCGATGGAAAACATGAAAATTATCAATATATGCAATAAATTGCATTGAGTCACACGATTTAAGGTCACTTGACTAGTTTTTTTTTTTGTTTTTGGTTTTTTTTTTTGGGGAAGTACTCCAGTTTTACAACGCCAGACAGATCGACGCGTCGCAGCGGCTAGCTTTCAAATTGAATTTATTAGCTTAGATTGAGCGTGAGAGAAATAAAAAAAGTAAATGATTTAAAAAAAAGAAATAAAAAGAAAAAAAAAACGCACATTTACAAAACATTTTTATTTAGCCAAGAGGCATCGAAATTTAAATGAAAACTGGTTTAAAAGTAACGTACATTAATGCCATCGGGACCGACTTAAAATATACCCTTCTTCTTCAAGTAAATACTAAATGACTAACTTCACTTAACTAAGTGCTTAGTAAACGCCCTTCCACTTCCGATTCCATAAATCAAATTATGGCTTTATTTAGCGATACAAGGATATTCCTTTTATTCAGTTGTAAAAACAGGAGAAAGATTTATTTTGTTGTTACTTATTTCTATATTTGTTTAATACTTTTTAATCATACATATATAGTATAGGGTATTGAAACCGGATCGGTCACGTGTGACTTATATACATGCATATGCTTTTGTTAGCCATACCTTTAAATATAAATATATATATACAGATTAAATATATATATATATATATTTTAAAATAAAATGTATATCCGCAGTCTTTCCGCATTTAAAAACTCATTCACGCACTTTTTTTCTCTCTCTTGCCGCTGCTGGGTGCAATTTGCATTTTAATTATGGAAGAAAAAGAAAAAAAGGGGCGTGACTGATCTGGTATTAATTTCATTTGAATAATGTTCTCCTTCTTATCCTGATTACATTTGCAGTTACATTGCCGGACGTTTTAAGATCATCAGTAATGCGGAAACCAAAGGTTTGGGCACATTTGTCGGAACCTTTGCCTTGCCATCATTAATCTTCTTATCACTTGTGGAACTCAATTGGAGTGCTGTAAATTGGAGCTTCCTCCTGGCCATGCTCGTATCTAAGGCAGTCGTTTTCTTTGCTGTGCTAATCATTACTCTACTTGTGGCCAGACCATTGAATTATGCTCGTGCTGGATTAATGGCCATATTTTGTACACAGAGCAATGATTTTGCCATTGGTTATCCGATAGGTAAGTAGCAGGAATTCTTTAAAGATATTTCTCATTTGTTTTATTTTCCATTAAGTTATGGCTCTCTATAAGGATGTTCATCCGGAATATGCATCATATTTATATCTTATGGCACCCATTTCATTGGCCATACTCAATCCGATTGGTCTAGTTTTATTGGAAATATCCAAAATTGTTAAAAACAAAGAGGATGTGGTAAGTGGAAGATACGATTTATTTAGAGAGAGAGAGAGCGAGAGAGAAATACCTTTCAACCTTTCCCTTTACAGACCCGTAATCCTCCTCTATGCCCGGAAACATGTCCTGCTGAACAAATGGCTAAACAAAATCGTTGCCTTGGTGAAAGATCAATTCTTGTATTAAACACTATTGTCTCGCTATTTTTTAATCCATTGCTATTGATGACATTGTTGGGCGTTGCTGGTGGTTTTCTATTTCCACACGGATTACCCGAAATGGTATCAAGTACATTGCGTGTACTTGGTCAAAGCTTTTCGGCCACAGCCCTATTTCTATTGGGTCTAAAAATTGTTGGCGGAACTGGAACAGAGCGTAAAAGTACTGGATTTTTATTACCAGGCGTACTTATATTGGTCAAGATGTAAATGCATTATAATTGTTGATTTAATCTTTCCATATTTGATTACTGAATATTGTTTCTTAATTATTTCAGTTTGGTATTACCCTTGGTCACTCGACAAACTGTCAATATTATGCAGGCTGGTGCTAATTTCAATGAAACAACAGAACTTAGCACATTTGGTTTTCTTTATGGCACATTTCCAGCTGCTCCGGGAGCCTTTGTTGTTGCCACACAATATAATATTGAAGTGGAATTGGTAAGAAGTATAAAAATAATAATTAACACACATTGGACTCACATTTGTCTCTATATATGTATATATATATATAGGTGGCTCGCAGTATGGTCTTATGTACATTTATATCGGCCCCTCTAATGTTCATCTCAGCAAAAATGATATCGTTAACAAATTTAAAACCTTTGGATTATATACACGAGTTAGATGCATTTTCCTTTGATATAAGTGTTGCTGGAGCAGCTGCCTGTTGTTGTGTGGCAGCTCTATTGATAGTGACAAAACGTTTTAAACGTTTACCCCAGAGGATTACCTTCTGTTTGGTATTATCTCAATTGATGTGCTGTATTGGTGTCATTTTGTGGTCGAAATTGGATCATGTGGAACGTTGGACATTATATTTACAATTCTTCCTCTTCAATATTGGCACATATAGCTCACGTTTGTGGACAGGCATATTAGCTATAACATTGCTTTTCCTACAGTGTCGCAGTTTGTGTTTTGTTCTCAAATTATGGCCCTATATGGTAAATATTTACATAAATGGATATAATATCTTTTTTGCCATTATCGAGAAACCATATCATAAAAAAAATTGATATTTTCAGTTAGCATTTGCTTGGGGGGCACCAGCACTTATCTCTGGTTTATTGGTAGCCTTTGATTCGAATGTTATGTCGGGCGAGAAACATAATCCTAGCTTTCAATATGGAAATGCTCAGGCAGCTATATCAGTATTTATGCTTGTCATGTGCTTTATTGGTAAGTGTATAACCGATATCTATACATATATGTGTATATATGTATAATAAAATGATGAGAAAATTCATAATAACTGACGAGTTAAGAAAAAAGACATTTCATATGTCTTATAATGATGGTGGAATAAGTTTTCAATCTGATTAATAAATCGTATCAATTAAAAATATATATCAATTTTCATATGATAAATATTTAAAATATTTCAATTTCTCTTCCCGTATAGTTACTGTGGGCAGTTTGGTGCTCCATCAGAGATATAAAAAACGTTATGAGAAATATTTAACATATTCTCGTGAACTATCCAATCCGGAATCGGGTAAATTTTATCTTTTTTTTTTTGTTTTTTGTTGTCATGTGTATATTATTAAGAATCGTATTTAATTGTCATTTTCAGAACCATCCGAAATTCATTCGACAATTTCAACTACAAATTTGCTAAGCAATGCCGATAATTCAACATTACGTCAAAGTGTAAGACGTACTGCATCATATTCCTCATCCTCTGATGATGATGAGATGATATCAACAACAGCTGGCATACCATCCAATAGATCGGCTAATGGTACTAATGGAACAGCTGGTGGCTGCGGTTCTGGTAATGGAAATTGTTGCTCCGGTGGCGGATCAAATGTCTCAACACCCACCACAACAAGCACTGTGGTAGTCGATATCGAGGATCTATTAAATCGTAATCGTAATCGTCATCGTAATAATCCCACATCAAATGACAGAGATTTGGATAAAATCGAAACAGCACCCACCACAGAAGAGTAATTGAATATACAGATATATCTCATGATTCTTAAAGAGGAAATGTAATAATTCTCATTCATTCTAAATCATTTTAGTATTCGGAAGCACATGTGCAGTAGCTCTTTCAACTGTGGTCCAAGCACTTCCCGACAGAGTTGTCAGACAATTATAGAACGTTACGAGGATCAAACACGACGCGGACTTGAACCCTTGGAACATACCAGCGACTGTGATGAGCATCAAACGCTTAAGCATACAGTTTTATTGATCATACTTTTATGCTCCATGTTTGTTGGATTGGCTGTATCGATTTGGACATTGGTTATGGAGGGAATGTCGGGTATTTATTTGGAATTGAGTTTCCTTGACGCCTTTCTCAATTTTGGACAAGGTTTAATTGTATTGGCCGTATTCATAACCGATATGGGTGAACTATTGATGCCGTTAGTTAAATTCTGGCGCAAAATATGGTAAGTGCAGTAGTTAGATATATTACATATTATATATATATCAGTTTATCATTATACCCTTTCATAGGTATGGCGCCAATGTGGTCAGTTTGCCACACTGGTCGAATGTACGTCCCGAAACGAAACATATTTGTGAACAGTTTCGCAATCATCATTTGGAAAATTGCAAAAAGGATATTGCCAAAGATAGAAGGTATGTATTACATATTTCCTAGACGCTTAAGGATGAATTATTTCTCACTTCTCACTATAACTGATTTTAATAATTTTAACTACCATATAAACTTAATCATATAACCAGCAGTTCCAACTGCCTTTTAAAAAAAATACAGATTGAGTTGTTACGTGGAAGAAATCTATCCAATAGGACGGACTTTTGATGTTATTATGTCCTTGATAAGAATTAATTTTAAAGTATTTCCATGATTAAGACTTTAATTGTTTTTTCCTTTTTATTTTATTTTTATTCAAATTGCAAGCCAAATTCATATATAGATCAATAATCTTCTTCTTTTTTTTGGGAATTTGAAAGTTAAGTTATTTACAGAAATATTTTCCATTTGGATCACATTTTAGATATAGCTAAAAATCATGCTAGGAATTCAAAATTATGGCCATAGATTTATGCGTTTGCCTGATTTAATCGAAAAGCAAGGGATGCTATGATTCCACACACACTCACACTCCTACACACACATGCCTAAGCGTAACTCTAGCACTAACTTCTTTTTTGCTTTCTTCTTTCTTTTCTAAAACTAACTATAATTCAGATTTATCTTACTATTCTCGTATAATCTTTGAATCAATATTAATAAATAAATTTATTTTTTATTATCTTTTTATGAAAATAGATGGCGAATTCGAGTCTATCGTAAGGTCTTTTATGGCAGTGAATTTGTCAGTTGGCTTATTGAGGTTGGCCTATCCAAGGATCGCATGGAAGCTGTGCACTATGCCCGTCATCTGGTAGATGGTCGTGTATTGCGGCATATCAATAATGTTTATCATTTTGAGGATAAACTATTACTATATAATTTCTGTAGTCGGATCTAAATCGGCTACAAAATTATGACAAAGAAGAGCAACTACGCCAAATTTAGTTTTGATTTTGTTTAGTTTTTTCATTGTTGTAATAAATATACATATAATATAATGTGTCTGCTGTGATTGGCACACACACATACTAACACCCACACACTCACACACATACACTTGTCAGCCAATTATGTGTATGTGTATGGGTGTCTATGTGATAGTATGTCTGTGTGTATGTAACGCAAGAGATAGAGATAGATAGATAGAGAGAAAGGGGATAGAAAATTTATTTACTATCTATTTATATATAAACTTTTGAATAGTTGAATTTACTATTTACTATCTATTTATATATAAACTTTTCTATAGTTGAATTTTTTTTTTTTTTTTTGCTCTGTATATAGAAGAAAACTATAGTTACCAGAGGTTGACTAAGCTGTGAATTATCATGTTTAAAACGAGGGGGGGGATCCCAGCTAGAATCATTATTTACTAGTGCAATACGAATATAAAGTACATATATAATTGTATCCAATAGATTTGCAAGTTATCTAAGAACTTAACAACGATTTAAATGTCACAAATAAAGGATTAATTCATTTGGTAAACTTGTAAAACAAAATAAAGATTATAATATATATATAGAAACACACATATACATATGTATATATATATATATATTTATCATGTACATATATAGAGTATATATCTGCATATATTAATAAAATATATAACACATACCTCGCGTCGCAAAACGCCTAAAAAAAAAAAACACAGTAATTTCTCTATGCATTTGTGTCGCATATCATTTAAATTTAATTTGCATTTTCTTTCAGATACCTTCGATTGTTTTTTATCTGATTTTTGTTTTCTTTTCATACTCTACACAGGCCAGGGGTAAGGAGAAGTATATCAACGATTATAGACAATAGGTATAAGAAGAGATGGAAAAGTCTCGAAATCGATTAACAAACTAGCCAGAGAAATATACAAAAGTATATATTAAAATCAATAAATTAAATAAGCAATACTAATGTTTATCATGGATGCATAACTGAACACTAGATGGCGCTAAATCGTTAATGTGAAAGTGACTGAGATGGCATGCATTTGCTGATTGAGAATGAATGTGGGCAGCGGCACCCTATAACAAATACATATCAAGTGGATTTTATAGATAGGATATATCAAAAGTCGACTCAATGAAATTTTTGATTATCTTTTATTTCTATAAAGATCTTAGGCATTTTTTTTTTATTGTTGTTACTTTTGTATCGTTTTGGTCTTGCACACGCGTTGTTGATCAATTTCAATTTACGCCTGCGTGTTTGAAATTTCAAATGACTCTTTAATTCCGGCCACTGGCTAAAAATTCTCTGTTTCTCTCTGTCCGTGAATCTATTTATTTGAAAGACAAAAATCAAGTTGCTTAAAATTCTGTTAATGATGCCAGGTGATTTTTTCTTTTTTTTTTTTCCTCTTTTTTTTTTTTTTGTGCTTTTGGCAATACGCCTTTATAGAGAAGTCTCTTCATCGATTTCAATTGAAGTTCTCTTGTTTGTTATGTAAAGTAATTTCAAAAAGCCTGCATCACAGTGAAAACGAAAAGTCTATTCTCACAGTATGCAATTTTTTTTTTTTTGCATAATATTCTGAAGAAACTGACGTCAAAGAGGATATGAGTCATTTTGAATTAAATGTGATCAAATCATTATAATCAATGAACTTGTGACTATTATTGGGCTAACCACATGTATGTATATACATGTGTCAAACGAAAAAATGAATGAATAAAATTCATATATACTTATAATTGGTGTTAATGTTAGTTAAATGAAACGGAAGGGCATTGAAACAATTACGAATCCTCAATATACGATTATAATCAAATATCTGTTAAGTAAATTTACTTGCATCGAGGTCGTTGCAATTAAAAGTTCCTTTGGATGCACTTTTATTAATTATAAACAATAGCAGCGGGATAATGTAAGTATATGATAGTTATTGCTATATATACATATGCATGCACATAAATATAAGATATTTTAGAAGGCCAATACGTATATGTATTTAGTTAGAACATTTATTTCTTGCTTATAATAGCAGTTATATATTAAAGGTATTTAAAATAATTAATGCCTTTTATTAAGAATTCTGTTTGTTTGGATTAACCAATTAAGACAAAATCAGAAATTAAAAAATTGCTACGCTTTCATAATAATGTTACCGTTATGATCTCAGATATAGCAATGCTTCTTAAAATATATTTTAATAATTTTAAATCTTGCAAAAATTTGAAATAAAAGAACACTTACCATATCAAAAAATTATTCAAAACTTTTCTCCAGTTTAAGCCAATATTAAAACTGAAAATAAATATATATAATTTTTTTAAATTAATATAGAATATTATTATAATCAAATTATAGTGATCCAAACTACATACTTTAAAGTATTAAGTTCATTATTTAATTCATTTTTAGCTAAGTTTAATATTTCCTGATTATAGTACTCATATATTTTCATGATTTGTAGCTGAAAATGAAGAGAAATTTCATATCAAGATAAGTTTATTAAATCTTTTGCTACCTGGAAAATTTATGGTATACGATTTTCTTTTATGTATGTACATATATAGATTTTTATATATGTTGATTATCGTTTTGATTATGTTATGACTTTAACTTTAAAAATCTATATAGAAATACAGATATACATATATGTACATATGTATGTATGATATTTATGACTCAGTTTATTAGTCAAGGTGTTTGCAAACAAACCTTTAACAAAATGTTATAAATTGGTGGCCATGAAAAAGTACATCTATGTACATAATTGTCATTAATTAGTTTATGGGATTTTATAAAGGGGTATCCCCTTATTATGACCCTGACCATATTTAATTTGAAAACTCGTTTATTTAGTGTAGACCAGCACACACATATATATGTACGTATATTTATATACACAATTATCTTGTTTATTTTCCCAGACATATTAAAAGTTTGAAAACTTTCAGACATTTATTTTATTGACATATGTGTATATAGTACTTATACAGTATATGATGTAGGTATAGATAAATATAATATTTTCTCCTTCTGTAAAAAGTCAATGGTTCTGAGTCAGTACTCGTGTTAATGTTATCAATATTGCCTAAGCTCAATTACTACAATCTGAACAAGTTCATATGAGAGCTTTGGCAATCAAAAGTTTGATAAGAAAATGAAATCGGCGAAATGGCTGCACATTCATCATCATTATGCCATTATGATCTCAGATCTCAGATCCTTACAACCAATCCGAATCAAGTATTAGCAAAAGCATTGACGCACTTGCCAGAAATGTCAGGAAATGTATTTCTAAAACAATTCTCTAACCATTAATCAGGCAGTTTATGATTCGACCTACATAGGCTTCGTATACGCTTACAACAGGGAAAAGGATATTAAGTTAATATCTGCAATTTTTATTAGGTTTGTGTACTACATATTTAATAATATTCTTAAATCCAATATCAATCCATTCATTGTAATAATATATAGCTAACATAGGAGTAAACATTTGATATTAAATTATCCTCTAAACTAATCTAAGATGTCTCAATTGCCGTCTATTTACTTTGCAATTCGGTAAGAGTATTTGAAATTTTACTACACTTTTGGTTTGTCTTGAAACAAGTGCAAATAGTCGCTTATTATTTATTAATTTAATTTTGCAAGAATGAGCACTCAACTCAGTTTTTCTTCGGTCAGAGGTCACTCAACTGCCGACTGTTTTTTTTTTTGTTTTACGCACTTTCTTGTTTTCCTTTATTCTACCCTTTTTTCCGCTTACATAATTTTGTTGTTGTTTTTCTTTTTTTTTCCTTTTTGGGCCCACGCAAACTTGGTAAATGTAATTTTTATATGCCCTGTCCAAATTCAACACGAGCAGACAAAAATATGGCTGCTGTTGGTTGATAAGTATTATGATAGACAGTAGCATAGGGATCCAATTTCGGGTATACAATTAAACACAACAACCAACAAATGGGGTAAAGGATATTAAAATGAATGCTTACAATGTATCAGGGGGATACAAATTCTATGAAATTCATTGGAGACATGGCCGGCTTTTGTATGCCTTGTGGCAAATTAACTAAAAATAGTCGCCTGTTGTTTTGTCCCATTCGCCACTTGACGTCCCGAGTTCCTGATCTCTTCCTTTCTCTCACTCTCACTCTCACTCTCTCTCTCTCTCTCTCTGTTTCGTTGTTACATTTCCTTACCATTTCCCCCACCCTTTGGCTATCTTTGACTGTCAGTCTACAAAAAAAAAAAAAAAAAAAAAAAAACAAAACACAACCCAAACACCCACCCACCCACTCAACCCACAACACAACGACGTCAGCATCCGTATCCGCATGCCTCTTGCCACATGCCGCATCGCTTGTATCTCCTCACATCCGTTGGGCCTGGACCATAAATTTTCTCCAGCTGTGAGGCGCCTGCATTAAATTTCAAATTTTCCCCGCACAATACAAAACCCGGCAAAAAAAAAAATGGTCTTGGCCATGGACATTTTGGCTTCCGTTTTCACAGTGAATGGCTAATTTCATATTTAAAATGCAAGTGAGTGAATGCCGGCAGTTCAGGCCCCTTTGATCTTGAATTGATGCAGAAGCAATATTCTTGCAATAATCGCATTGTAACTATATATATATATATACATATATATAAATATGCGATAATACGTTTCATTTTCATACAACTATTAATTTGTACACACACACACATACACGCACACACATTCCAGCTATTTCTAAAAATTACACGAACAAATTTACACAAAAATAAAATAAGGCAAAAATTCAAAAAAAAAAAAAAATAAATTTATACAGTTGAAAAATTTTAATTGTTAATTTTCGATCGCCGCCGAAAGCCAAATAGCAGAACTCAACCAAAACAAAAGTGACACAAAACAAATAGACGATATTGTAAATACCCTAACTTTTTTTCTGTGTTAACAAATATTGAAAAATGAGAAGAAAAATCAAAAATCAAAGAAATCAAATCTCTCTAATAAATATAGAAGACTTTTGGATATCTAAATTAAATATAGAATATTAACTCATAGATGAACTTAAAAATTCATACTATATGAAAATACTGAAGATTGAAAAATATATATATATATATATACAGACATATATACAGATACATAGTGAAAGATATCTTTACAAATGAATCTTTCACTATGTATCTGTATATATATGTATATATATATTTTATTATTATATAGTCAAAAGTTTATTAACAGAACAAAAATTCATTTTATAGATTTTTATTTTTTTTTTACTGCTTTAAAATGTATGATTTCTAAATAATAATAAATATTTACTTTACATATGTGCATATATGTATGAAAGAATGAAAAAACATCTTGCATATGTAAAATTCCATAAACATTTTTACACATTTCAACTAATGCAAATTAGTCATATGATTGAGAGAGAAAAAAATTCCCATTTACATCATTATGAAATTCCATTAACTTGAACTTAATTGTTGACATAAAATTATAGATAGAAATAGAGATAGAATATTCATGTTTAAATGTACAATATTATTATATTAAAGTCTATTACAATATAAAAGTACAGTTATACTTATATATAATACTAAAAATTCTCTTGTGTTGGGTATAATTAAACAAATAAAATGTCTCTGGCCTTTACTTTATATATAATATAAATATATAATATTTAATTTTTAAAATACATATATTTTTAGATAAGAAAAAATTTTTGGATTTAACTCAAATAAATGACTATTCCATCTAACTAACAGAAAATAATATTTAAAATTTTGATTTACCACCATTCGAGTTCTTTAAACATTAATCCGAGATTTTAAAAACCTATATGTACATATAATAAAATAATATATTGTAATAAAACAAATAGTGTCTACATTTAAAATCTTTAAATTAAGCCAATCCATAATACACATTTCTGATCAATTTCGTTTTATACTCATCTAAAATTATCTCTATTGATTTATTGAAATAATAATAATAATAACAATAAATATCATTTTCCATATACATATCTTTGAATCAGGGTGTAAGTAACCATTTAGAAATAATAATAATTCAAAGTTTATCTTTTAAATTATAGCGGCAATCCCTTAAATTCTTTCAAAATTATAAAGTTTTCTTTTTCTTTCTTTCTTACTTTTTTATTTTTGTTGCAACGATAAGCGTTTTTTTTTTGTTTTTTTTTGCGCCACATGAATCAGAGTTTTGCAAAACAGATCGGATAAGAATTGAAACACATGAATTCGTCACCTGGCTGCCCACTCCACGGCATTGCACTTAACCCCTAACTGTCTACCCCAGCATGGTTGTAAAAACCAATGAAAATACATACATACTTATATGTATATGAAGCGTATACATTTTATAGAGTATAAAGCAATAAAAATAAAAATAAAAAAAAAAAATGCGATATAATTTTGCCGGTATACAAGACGTCCGTACGTCCGGCGTTAGGCACGAGCTATGCATATGATATGGACAGAGGCGGTAAGGCAGGCAATGGCTGAAGAGGAGGTAAACGATTGGGTCGGTCTCTCGACCACCAACAGCGGACATTTGTTATTTTTTTTGTTTTTTTTTTTGAGAAACTTCGTCGAATACCCATCGGCCGATGACAGACGAGCCGAGACGAGCCAAGTCGAGTAATATTCGAGCGTGTGCCGCTAAACTGTTGAAGCGCACAAGGAACAGTCACAACAAGGCACAACCTCTCTCCCACCCACCCAATTGACAACAGAACAGCTTGCGGACCCAATAGCAACAGCAACATCAGCAGCAGCAGCAGCAGCAACAGCAGCAGCAGCAGCAGCAGCAACAACAGTAACGGCAGCAACAGCAGCCGGCATTCCCTCGATTCACAATTCATTCTAAAACGAAGGCTGGTTGGCTGCAGACGCTCATACGGATCTCGTTGTGGCAGTTGACAATATATATATATATACATATATATGTATATATGTATACTTTGTCTCAGGCAATTTCGATATCGGTGTCGCGCGTCTCCGATCCCGACCATTGACTACTCTAATCATTAACTAAAAGTGTCGAGCAAAAGAAACGCAATAACCAAAACAACTAAATTTAATACAAACTAGTTTTCAGTTTTCAAAAAAAAAAAAAAAAAAAAAAAAAAAAATTAAATTGTTTTTTTTTTCTTTTTATTTTGTTGTTATTTTGTGGCGTGTGAGTCAATAAATAATACTAATTTCTTTGGAATCAAATTGCATTTGCATTATGTCAGAGGCATCCGTTCTGAATATGACAGCAGCAACAACAATAACACCTGTGGATCTGCTCTTGGAGCTGGCCACAACAACAGCCATGCCACAGAAGGCTCTATATGCCAATCGCAGACGCATGATCTTTAGTTTACTTATAATGGGCCTAGGAGTTTTGGGCAATTCATTGGCTTTAATCATTTTGGCGCGCAAAAAGCACAACAAAAATAGCAAATACACACTCATGTTGCGGTAAGCTATCACATATGTGTAAGAGTATATATATATATAGTAATTAATATTGCTTAAATATATCAAATAACTTTCAATTTTTATACATGCAAAGAAAAGATATCAGTCAATTTATTTTAAAAATCGTTTTTCAATTAATTTTATGTCGTTATTATATGAGGGAAAACGGATAAGGATTTGACAATTGATTTCTTTGTGAAACTATAACGCATACGATTTTTCATTTCGCTCTGTGTATATATACATATGTATGTATGTACATATATACATTTACTTACATATAATGTTTGCGGCTGTTTGGGGCGAGTTCATGGCTGTCATAGTTTGTTCAACTTGCCGCGGCTTAGTTAGTTTATAATAAAGTTCGATTATATGCGGGTCCGATTTACATTTTCTGAATGTTTTGTTTTTTTTTTTTTTTTTTATACCGCTAGAGCTGGATTTGTGTACACGGCTTTTCCATTTTGCTCAACATTTAATTGCGTTTTTTATATCTTATCATTTCAACATTTTTCTTTTTCTTTTCTGTTTTGCTTTTTGCTTGATTTTTGCCATGTGTGTTTCTATTATTATTATTATTATTTTTTTTTATCCATTTATAGCCGCAAATATTCATACGAATCTGTTTTAGTTTAGTGCAATTAGCAATCGCATTAAAGTAAGTGAATAAATTTAAAGAGCTAAGAATTAACAACAACTATGCCAAGTCATGTCAAGCACTGAATGAATTCCATTGATATTTGAGATTAGCAAAAATGTTTTCAAAATTTTTGCTAAAATTGCTTCAAGTTTCCATTTGAATATAAATTTTCAAGTATTTTTTTCCCCTTTGCACATTCGGTTTTAGTTATTTAGAACATGCTGAGGCATATTTGAAAATAATTTTCAATGTTCTATTTTTCAAAACTCTGACTTTTACAATTTTGGTTTTGTTTTGCAATAATTTGTTTTTTTTTTTTTTTTTACAAATTTTCTTAAAATTTTCAAGCTAATATTTTTATTTTGTAATTAAACCATAAATTTGTTTATTATTAATTTAATAATTAAGGATTTTTCAATACGGAATTTTAATAATTTCCATTGAATAATATTATGAAAACATATATATAAGATATATAACAAACAAACTAAATTATTCGTAGTTTTTTTTTTTTGATTTTTAACAATTAATTATTCTTTCCGACATCAGTTAGTGGGCCAAATATATATACATACATATTATTTAATACCTAAAATTTATAGATAAAATATTTAATTTTTCAAATATTTATAGTTACGAAATATCTTTTGAATTTAACTTAAATATAAATATATATAAATTATTTAATACCTAGGAATTTATCCAAGATAATCAGAATCATATTTCATGCAATAGGATTAATTTGAGTTAATCAATTTATATTAAATAATTTGAAACTGAAACCAAATCAAGTGAAACATATGATGGAAATAAAGCTCATTTATCAGCATATAATGTGCCATTTGGTTTCTGTCATCATAGTCATTACCATCACCAGCATCAGCAGCAACATCATCATCATCATCATCATCAGCAGCAACATCATCATCATCATCGTCTAAGTAAATTGATTTCAATTTAAAAGAGTCAACAAGGCGTATGCGTAATATGCGTAAAAACGCTTTTGACAGCAATTTGAGTAAGCAAAACACACACACACACACACACACACACACAATTATCCTTTATGTTCAAATCTCCTATATACTCCTCTAGAGGGTTTGGCCCTTTGATCTCCAATTTGAGTGATGAATGAGTTTCAGTGATTGACACATGAGAGAGCATGTAACCAGTATATTTATATGAATATATGTATGTATATAGAGCTAGCTAGTAGGGGGGGCGGAGTCGGAGACTGCTAACCGAAATGATATAAGAAAAAACAACATCGTATAATTTTCATTTGAGTAAACAATTCTCCATCTATAAATTTTGCAAACATTTCACATTTCACCAGTCAATGTCAATGCGAGAAACTATTTTTATATATGTACATACAAACATCAACAAATTGCATTTGTAATTAGACTTTATGTCCATTATATACATACATATGTATGTATGTATATGTATGTACTCGTAGTATATAGTGGGAGTGACTTCTCAATATAGAGATTTTCTTCCTCACGTTTAGGTTATACAATTAGTTCTGATCTTTTCATTAATAAATTTAAGTAAACAGTCACAATTAGCTAGAATTCTCTAAGGCTTTCTAATGCCTAAATTTACGCCTCTCCTGTACCCTCTCTCCCCACTCCAGCCACTTCACTAGCAGGTTAAACTAAAAGCCATTTATTATTACGATTGAGAGAAAAATCCCAACAGACATCAAAACAAATGCCTAAGTCTGAGAGACAAATGATTTTTCTTTGTCAAATTTCACCTAAATCAATGTGATTTTTTATGAAACACTGAAAGCGTTTTTCTTTTTTTATGTCTTGCTACTATAAATAATTGACAGCCATTTTATAGATTTATTACGAAAGGGACATGTTAATGCTACCTTCTAAAATTTGCTGGATCGAAGGGTAGATTAAGTCCAGTATTCATTTAGAGTTAATGTAATGCTAAGATCAGTTTATATAATATCTTACTAATAACAATTCTAAAAAGCGTTAACAATTTATTTTCTATAATCAAATAAAATTATAATATTTATTACTTAAATCAGCATTTATATATTAAAATATGTCTTAATAATTGTTAACCAAAAAATATTTAATTAATTTTCAATAGTTTGATACTTTATCTACATAATTTTTTTTTTTTTTTCATAATTAATTGTTTATGTATTTCCTCTATAGCCATTTTATATACATATATTGATTTATTATTATTCAATACAAAAAAATTATGGCTTTTTTATGCATTACCAATTGTTTAAATGCCATTCAAAATTTCTAGTCACGTTTTTCGGCACCCATCACCAATATAGCCTACAACCCATTTTAGAGAAAACTTTGATCATTTCGCCTTATCATCAAAGAAAGACTCACCTGTAAATTGCAGCTCGTGTTATCAATTATATACTTATGTACATATATCTTATCGGAAGGAAATTGTGTTACAAACACTATGAGTCAAATGATGATCATATAATAGTGTAAATATTAACTTCCTTATGTTCCTTTACATTTCCATTTAGTTAGTGCGCCGTAAACTTTATATATGTATGTACATACATACATACATACATATATGATGTATGTGTACTACATCTGTATGTATTAGGTATGAGTACAGTAGGTATCTTTGTATGCATGTATGTATGTGACATCATGTGGAATCAATAAATAAATTGAAGTGAAACAGAAAAGAAAATATAATTGACTGCCCTATGGCCCAGCATCCGTTGGCCTATTTATATTTATTATCCAATTGCGTGCTCAACCCACTAATCCTGGCAAAAATTTTCCGTTTCCATCTCTTTTTATTTATTTTTCTTTCTCTCTCTCTCTCTCTCTCTCTTCTAGATGCCTGGCTACCAACAATTTGGTGGCATTACTGGGCATGTTGACCACAGCATTGTTAAAATACAGCGTATCCGAGGAAGTACATCAATCGTATATGAGATTGGATTGTGTGTGTCATGTTGTTTGGCGTTTCTTTGGTCTTAGTTCTGGCTGCATAGCCGCTGTAATGGCTGCCGAAAGATGGATGGCTTTGGCACGACCCTTTATATATCATAAGGTATACTACCCTACATCAGTTCCGTTATTATTTATGTTAATGATTTAATTTTTAAAGCACATTACGTATGAGTTGGTGCGAAAGACCGTTAATATTATTATTGTTGTGGCTTTTGTTGTCACATGTTTGCCATTTTTGGGTTTTGGGGCTTATATTGATGAAACGAATCCCGAACAACCGAAATGTATACGATATCGCGATGCTAGCGGAGCGTGGAATAAGGCATATGCCATATTCTTTATGATATTTGGTAAGTAAATCGAACAAAACTATACGCGACCGAAACATAATGCAAAAAAATTAATGCACATACATAGATATGTATTTAATCCCGCCGAAATATAATTATGACGATAAGCCACCATATTGAATTTAAAACAGGACCCTACAAACTAGTTCCGCTCTGTAATTGATCAAGGAGCAGATCCGAACAACTAGTTCCTTGTAAACTTTGTTAAGCTTTCGATAAACAGCTGTTATGAGCAATCGATATTTAAATACTTGTCATTTATAGGCAATACTAATTTATTTTATTTTTTTAATCTTCTTTCGCTTAGGCACTCTATTGTGCATTGTAATTGTGGCATGCAATTTGTTTGTGGCCCATACACTGCTATTTGTTATCGGACGGAGTCGCACAGCCAAACGTCATATGCATTATGACATTGTGGGTGGTCGCGATAAGAGCATACGCATAGATCCAGAGAGCAGTAGCGGAACAACGCTATATAGCACGGGTAGCACTTATAGCCATCACAGTGGTCCACCATCTCGGCAGTTCCATCATAGTGTTAGTGTCACCATGTCGGCAACGGATTCATCACCAGTTGAGATCAAATTTGCCAAATTGATGGCATTTCTAAGCATTTCCTTTGTCATATGCTGGATGCCTCAGATGGTAAGATAATATAAAGGAATCATTGAATACATCTTAATGAGATCATTTGCTTTTGCCATTCCATTTAAAAGATTGCCATTCCATTGGCAATTAAAACAGATCGGGTTCCAGCTACCAATGCTTTCTTTATAATTGCGGATGTCCTTACTGCACTACATTTTACCATCGATCCGTATATTTACGTTGTCAGTCGCACAAAGGCTATCAATTGGTCACTATTGGGCTGCATTAAACGCTGGCGTTATGGATGGCGCAGTGGCGGACTACGTCGTTCTCAGTCGGATCAAAGTCGCATGCGCACCACCACCACTGAGGCGAACACTCTTGATTGCAATTACAATTGACCTTGTCCCTGGCCTTGGTCATGGTTCAGGCTCAAGTTTTTACGCACCTAAGTACTTAAAATTAACTATTCTTTCCTTTTCTATTTTGTGTGTGTGTGTATGTCTCTTGAAAACTTGAAAACTAGAGTATAAGGTGTAAATAATATTCTATTATAATGTATGTATCGTCATATCAAAGAATGAAAGAAAACCGGAAACAAACTAAATGCATAATCTCATTTAAATCGATCAATAATTTTATATAATATAATTATTATATACATACCTACTCTTAATTTAGTACCAAAAAAAAACCATAATGTGTATGTTTATCTACATATATCTTACTCGTGTCATGTTAATGTTATTGGTATCAAAATGGATTTAAATTATATAAATATGTGCACTTTTTTACCACACGTCTTGATTGAAAAGTTTAAACAAAAAACAATGTAGATTCCCTTGGATAAATGTCACATGGAATATATTAATAGCATATTTATATGTCCAGAGTTTTGCTTAGTGTTAACTAAATATAAAACTTCAAAAATCGTGGGGAATCCCTCACCCCTTGAAACCTTTCAAAAAAGGATTTCAAAGCATATTAAATACGAACCTAAATATAAAGCAGCTATATTTATGGAAAATTCTTTAAGTGTATTTTGTACTTACCAGTCCATCCCTAACATTCCAATCCTATAATCTGTTTTAATATTCTTGGGGACTTGAGCAATCTTTCTCTTTATTTCGTTTCGTAGTACCATCCAATTTTTCGGCATCTAAAAGATCATAATTCCGAGTAAACATAAGCCTATTTCTGTTAGTTTTTATAATCATATGATAATACTTAAAAAATTCCAAAATCACTAATTGAAAATGCTTTCAAAAACTATATCTTTCTAACGAAATAAATAATATAAAAAACAAGGGAATTTCAATTTCAATTTCAACTCGCCGGTATGTCTGTACTTATTACCCGATCTGATTTAAACTTACTGGTTCGGTGTAAAAGTAGAAAGAAGTTATCTGTATCTGTATACCAAATTTAATTGAGATAGTTCAAAAAACAAAAAAGAGTCCAATACCTCTGATCTATCCCATTTTTTTATATCTTATACTTGTCCGATCCGGCCAATTCTTATCAACTTGATTTAGATAAATGATCAATGAACAGAATGATATGACTTATTCACGTAGCTCAAAATTTAACTTCGAAAAGATGCGAAGAAACTGACAGACGGACAGTCATAGGACATGGCCGGCCATATCGACTCGAAATCATTCATTTCTATGCGTTATAAACATCTGATCAATTTTATTATCCACTCTGCAAGGGTATAAAAATAGTGTTAAACATTCAAACCTACATATTAGCCAATAATACGATATAAGATTATCTCTGACCAAGAACGACGAGTCTTATTCTGATCAACAATTGCAAATTCAATATTTCGGGAATTCAAATGATTTTGGCTAATTAAATCTGTTACGTTTCTTATTAAAAAAAAGCTTGACAAATTCTCCTTGTGTAATACTCTATATAATGAAATGTATGCTACAGAATAAAATATTTGCTTCCTATTAAAAATATATACATATATATGTGTACAAAAACTATTGACTCCATTCCTTATTCGATCTTTTCAAATATTATTATTGGTTTACCCGATCCAACCTTCAAATAATAAGACAATTTTCTGTTTAATTTTATAACTAAATTGTTGTTTTCTCTTGTTTTATTTTAAAATTTAGTTTTCATTACAATTATATTTTAAATGGTTTGCATTTTATTTGGAAGTATCGAGTAAAAATTTCTGGTTTCGATAGTAAAGGAGGGGGTGGAGCAGGAGGAGACAGAGGGGAATTTTTTTTTTTATGATTATGGAGGAAAAGATCAAAAATTTAATAGTTGGCCTTTTTCAATCGCCGTGTTTTTGTTGGTCTTTTTAATTTTAAAATTTTTTTTCTTTTGCAAAACGTAAAAATGTCAACAAAAAAGTGTCGAAAAAATTGTGTATATAATATATATATGTATATATGAACATATATATATCTTTATGTGTATAATTTTAAGTTTTTCTTCATTATACTCGCGGCTGATGTTGTCACGTGGGAAGGGGGGGCGGAGAAGTGTGTGTTCAGAATATATACGCTTGTTGTCTATATATCATTTTATAGTTACGATTTTTATGGATTATAATTATTTTATTACGAGAGTTCGACGGATGTCTTCTTTTCTTATTTTTTTCTTAGTAGCGATTGTAGCGACCGCGAGTACGTTGACGTTGCGGCGGTGCCTTAGCTGCGGATGCTCGAGTGAGCGCTGGTTTCTTGGCCGGCGATGGGGTTACTTCTGGTGTAACAGGTGTAGCAGCAGCTGTCTTAACTGGAGTAACCGGAACTGAGGCGGCGGCGGCGGCGGCGGCTGCAGATGGGGCAGCATTTGATTTGGCCGGTGTCTTGGCAGCAGCAGGAGCAACAGCTGTTGGTGGAGCAGCCACTGGAGTTGGTGCTGGTGCTGGTTCTGGCTCTGGTTCATCCTCAGGCTCTTCTTCTTGGGTATCCATTTCCTCGTCAGCATTATCATCGCCATTGCCATCTTCGTTAGCTTGATCCTCCCCATCACCTTCACCCTCAACCATAGCGGCTTCCTCATCATCACCGGTGGCCTCAGTGGGATCATATACTGCAGAACCATCACCATCCTCCGTGGGATCGTAGACGGCGGAACCGTCACCATCCTCAGTTGATTCCTTGTTGGCACCACTTTCCGCAGACTCATCACCGGCACCATCCTCAGTTGCTTCAGTTGCCTCATCCTCCTCAATTTTACGCTTCTTGCGCTCGTTCTCCTCCAGAGCAGCGGCAGCACGTTTCTGAGCAATCTTAGTATCGCTGGACTTCTCGTTAATGAATTTTAGGAAATTACGATGATGGGTAGCTGTGCGCGAATGAATCTCGGCAGTGACCTCAGTGTCAAAGAACTTGCTGCATACGGAACATTCGTAGCATTCCAATTTTGAGATAAGACCAGATCCCACTGATCGCTGCCAATTATATTTGGGTAGACGTGTATCAATCTCGCTGGGAATTTCATCACCATCGGCAAAATCGAGAATGCAATCTTCAGGATCGACTGGCAGAGCCACTTCTTCCTCCTCCTGGCTTTCATTTAGATCTTCGCCCTCCTTGGTCTCATCAGCACCCTCTTCACCCTCTTTGGGCTCATCACCCTCAGCATCTTCACCCTCGACAGCATCACCACCCTCGGCTCCCTCCTTCTTAACCTCAGCATCACCACCTTCACCCTCCTTTTTGATGGGCTTCTTCTTGCGCTTCTGGGGCGGACGCAGATCGCGAGTTTCCTCCTCCTCATTGTTAATATACAATGTCTGACGCTTTCGTTCACCCACCTTAGTGTTACTTTCGGCGGCCTTCTTTAAATGATCGGCGGACAACAAGTGAGTATCATAATCGATGCGTGTGGCAAACTCCTTGTTGCACTCCACACATTTTGGATGCAAGAATCTCTTTAGCTGCAAATGTCCCTCCGATTTGCGATGAGTCGAAATGTGACCATGAAAATTCAAATCGCACATGGTACAATAATCCAATTGACGTTGCTTGCTCTTTCCCATCCGTTTCAATCGATCAAACTCAATCGACTTGAGTTGCTCGGCAATTTTAGCCTCCTGACGTATCATATTGGCCTTCAGACGATAGCTTTCCTCAATGCCCTCCCGCATCATCAGATGGGTGCGTCCCTTGATGTGATTCTCAAATGAATTGGCATCCCACATGTGCTTCTTGCATAAATGACAATAGAACATATCATTCGGGACACTAGCGTATGGCGATTCCTTGGTGACGCTATATATATATATATATATCATATATATACAATTTATATATACATATTTTGTGTGAATAAAAAGTGGGGGTGGGGGGAGGATTTGATTTGAAAAATGAAAAAGAATTGTCATATTAGTAAAAATATTTTTAAAAGTTACGACTACATTTTTTGGCTGGGCTAAATTAATTATTTAAAAGACAGATAGATTAAGCATATATGTATATATATATATAAATATATATATGTATTATGCTGCAAATTACTTAACATAGATATTCATTGAAATGATTCTTATGAAAGGGATGATACATATACAGATATATATATATATATATATATATGGAGAACATCATATACATAAAATATAAATATAACGATAATGAATTAATGATGATATAATATAGAGCAAAAGTAGGCAAAATTTCAATATATTAAAATCAAGTTAAATTCATCGATTCATATAAGATCGACATATAAGTACGTTTCTGAAGGCGTACTTTTGCTCTTCATATATATAAATATATATAAATATATAAATAGAAAAAGCAAAACATATTACAATTCCTCTTTACTAATTTTCTTGCTATAAGATATTTTGCTTTATATATTTATAACTCAAAAGAAGTTGAAGGACAAAAACCAGAATTCTTTCATGAGATAATAAAACTCTTGGATCAGATCGAATAGTAGTTAGTGGTAAACTGAGAGAAACTCTTCTCTAAATTCATTTATATATTTAAAAATTTCATTTTCCCTTTTTTTTCGTAAATAACTTAGTGTGAGGATAGTTAAAGGATACTTATTTGAAAGTATCAGTAGGCAAAAATTCATACATTTAGAAAACAATTATGATGTAGGACAATATATATACATATAGATATAAACATTATATATCTGAAATTTAATATATATTTTTTATCAAAAAACGGACAAAAATTAAATGATTTGAATACTCTTTTTCGCATAGAATTTCGTTCACAGTTTTTATCATTTGACTTCGCCTAGCCCTTAAAAATTTATTTAATATTCTAAAGAATTAATTACAATAAATTTAGCCCAAACTTAATAACATATATATATATATATATATATAATGCATAATTAATTGATGAATATAGTATGTTGGCATGATAGAAGATGGTATGTATATAGAGTATAAATATTTATATATACATATATATATACATATATATATATATATATATATATACATATATATACACATATATATATATATATATATATATATATACATATATGTATGTAAGTTACAAAACAATTATACAAAATTAAATATGTATTCGGTGGGTATCGTGTTGGTAAATGTTTCAAGTTACCCGCCCAAAAGTTCTCATCATGAAGTCTAATTAAACAAAAACTAAATAGAAAAAGAACACCACAGATTATATAGTAGGTAAAATGTAAATATAGTACTACTACACATCGAATAACACTAACACATCGAGAACAACCAGCAGCATCTAATAAAAAAAAAGTCTAGAAAATGCTTCTCCTTCCTTCTTCATCATCTCTGCCCATTTTACGATAATAAACGTGTATACATATATATATATATAGAGAATCGAACTTTCTAACAAATTTTAACGGTGTGTGTTGTTTTGATTCACAATTTTCTTATCATTTCTTTTCAAAAAAAAAAAGACATTTCATTTGAAAACTTAGTTGTAAATATGTGGAGTAGAAAAACGGAAGTACTTAAAATATATCTTTGGTTTTTTTTTTCTTTTCTTGAATATATATGTATAGATATATATATATATATATATAGATAGAGATTCTATAGAAATAAAGAAGGTATATGCACGAGGGCACAGGCCTTCTACGGATTTGGTTTAAAATATGTTGGTATATTTTTCTTATTTATTTTTGGGATTTTTTGTTTATTAAAAAATTTATATAATTTTTTTTTTTGTTGTTGAATAAGTTTGTAATACTCTTACCTCTCGATTTTCTTTTCGCCAGGAGTAGGTTCCTTCTTTTTATTTTGGTTGGCATTTTTAGCCAAAAGTTTCTTGGCACGATCAAAAGAATTTTGCTTGCGAATACCGCCGCCTCCCTGCTTTTGCGGGGGCTTTGGACCAGTGGCGCCTCGATTTTGGAAACCTCCTTGGCCACCACGACGATTATTGAGACGATTGCCGCCACCGCCACCGCGACTGATCATCTTTATATATGTATATATATATATTTATAATATATAGGAGTAATATATAATGGAGGGGTTGTTGTTTTGGTTGATTGGGTGGTTGGGGGGAGATATATAGATTTAGTCATGTGAGATTTACAAACATTTTATCGGGATTTTGGTAATGTGTGCCGCATATGGCGGACAACAATCATTATATGGAATTTAAGAATTTAATAGAGTCAAATTTTCGTTTGATGACAAGGTGGAGAGAGACAGAGAGATAGAGAGAGAGGCAGAGTTTTTAAATTACAAGATAACAATAATAGTTAAAGTAATCGAACATATTTCATATACATATATGTAATATATATATATATAGATGTATATGCGCATGTATAATACAAATCATGTATTTATATATATATATATTTGTGAGAGAGAAAGAGAGATAGAGAGGGCGAGAGATCGATCGAGATAATATGGTCATTGATTAACAACAACAACAACCATTTACAATAAAATTGTTTTTTTTTTTTTGTTTGCATATTTTAAAATTGATCATAATAATTGGAATTGGATTTTTTTTTTGTTGGTGGTAAAAGATTTAAAAAACGAGTTATTACATAGATTTTGTTTTTGTTCGTTGTTTGGAATGTAATTGTACATTAATAAATTGTATACATATATATTAAAAATTTAAAAAAAATTTTTTGTTTAGGATGACAAGGATCGAGATATCAAGTTAAGTTTTTTTTTAATTTATTTTTTATATGTATCAAAAATAAGATGATGGCACGGCGGGGCGGTCGTCGAGCAATCAGTCGACGGGGATAGTTGTGTACATTAGTTGAAGTCGTTGGCGTGGCGTGGCGGTGGTTTTTTTTTTTGTTTTGAATATGGAAATCGAATGAACATATATATAAATATATATACATCATATACGTGTGAACATTATTGAATGTTCAGGTATCGATTTCAAGTTTCGGTCAGAGGCAGGAACGTTGAAGAAAAATTGGCGATGAATTATATATATATAATCATTAGTTTTTGGTTATTGATTTTCAGTTGATAATTTTTGTTTTAAAATTGGTTTAGATTTTTTTTGTATTTTTGATTTTTTTTTTTGGTATTGTATAGTTTTTTTCGGTTTTGGAAGTAGTTGCACCATCAAGCAGTACCAGTACCAGATCGGATCAGTTTTCGGTTTCAGAGCAGAGCAGATTAGAAGTAGTATCAATATCAATCAATCAATCAATCAGTAGTAGGTAGGTAGTGGGCGTCGCATATGGAATATATGTATATATATATGTATTTTTTTTTTTTGGCATCGCATCGTTTGACAACAGGTAATTTGATATTGCATATATAAGGATATATATGAATATATATATATATAAATGTGGATAGATATATATATATATATGTATGTATGTATGTACGCATTGTATATGTATGTATGTATTTGTGTGCATTGTGTACATTCATTGTGTTGTAATTGTATTCGTTCCATTGCCATTAGTTGTGCAGCGCAAGCAAAATTGGAACAATTTGCCGATTCAAAGGATATAAAGAAACAAATCATAATTATTTTCAATTTTTAGCATGTTCCCATTAATGTAAAAGAAGAAGAAAAGATAATGTAGAGAAGAAGTAACAGAATATGATTTCAGAGTATGGAAAAATCGTTAAGATGGTGGAGGACAATATATACATATATATATATATATATTTATCAATCAATATTGATCAAAAATAATTGGGTTTTTAAAATAATTAAATGGCGCAGCAACAACAACGATAACGGCAACATCAACAACAACAGCAACAAAGAGTAACAACAATAACAGCACCAACAACAATAACAACAACATTTGGCACAGCAGCAACAACAACAACATTGGCATTTGTTGATTGGTTTTTGGTTGTATGTTATACATATTTTTGATATATTGATTTTGCATACGAAACGGATGCAGCAGATGCGTTTTTACGAATTGTATTTGTATTTTTTTTTTTGATTTTGGTTTTTTTTTTTTTGATTTTGGTTTGGTTTTACATAGATTTCGTGTAGAAGAGAGAATAAAAATAAAGAATTGATAAAATTAGAAAATTTTCCAAGAAAATTTATAGAAATTGTTTTGTTGTTTTTGGTAAATTTGTTTTGTTTTTTTTTTTTTTCTTTGGTTGGTGGTAAAAATATTGTAAAAGGTAATTAAATGCTTAAATACATTATAGTAAGAGAAAATGTTGCATAAATTACTTATTCAAAAAATCTCATCTTCTATATTGATTTAATAAAAATTGTCTAAATATTTTTTGTTCATCATCATATAATCATCATCATCATCATACTCTTTTCATCGTTAAATGGAAAAATTGTTGGCGGTACATGTTATGGTTTTGGTACAAATTAAATCAATAATTTAATTTAAATGGCAAAAAAATTGTGCAATTTCATTAAAGTTTTTCATTCTTTTTTCATCATAGAGAAGAGAGAGAGAGACTGAGGTACGAGGATTACGGTAGAGGACAACAGGGGAGGGGGGCGGGGGGTCGGTCAGACGTCGGTTAAAAGATATATATATATATGTATTTATATATATATATATATGTACATATATCACATTTGAGAGAGAATAACACTAATAACCTTTCCTTTTTCATCATTTTAATAATAAACACCTCAACAACTATTATAATAAATTTCCTCTACTACACACTTGCCTTCATTTTGCACCAATCAGTTTTACAATATTTTTCTCTCTCATTTTTTTTTTAATCTTTAAAATAACGGTAAAACGGTAAACATAACAAAAAAAAACGCAAAAAAGTATTGATATGTCGTTTGGTTAGGTATTTTGTTTCGAATTTTTTTTTTTTTTTTTTTGGTTTAGTAAACTACAAACTACGGAATTGCTTTTGCTTTTATTGTCTTTAGATTAAGGTATTATTGTTTTTTTTTTTTTTGTGTTGTGGAGGGTGTTGTAAAAGCAATCACTACATTTCGATAATTATCGGGTATAATGTAAAGCTAATCAAAACTTTTTTATTCTTAAAAAATAAGAAAATTTAACATACAACAAAAAATAAAAAATATTTTATTCCTATCATGGATTTTTTTTTAATGATGGAGACATTAAATAAATCGATCTTTTAAGGCAGATAGTCCCTTAATGCTCAAATTACATAAGATTATTAAAGATTACTTCACGAAAGATGAAATTTTCAGTTATTTATAAAGTATTTAAGATAATTTAAGATATTTTAAGATATTTAAATAGACTTTCAAAAACTTGGCAAAAAACATTTTATATTCTATTAAAACCTAGAAATTCAGATTCATTGTATATAAATTGAATTTGGGGGGGTTGCGGAACAACAACAATTTCATTAAATATATGTATATAATATGGAGGACATTCAATATTAAATATTTTTACTTCTCAATATCCACCATCAATTTCTATTATAATCAAATTAAAATCCATGATAAAATAACATTTTCGTTACTCAAACGAAAATCAAAAAATGGAAAATATAATCAAGTTAAAGATGTACAGAAGAGATAATATTTTGCACACTTGTTGGAAATTTTGTAAATTGAACAATTAATACATACCGGTCCACCACGTTGATTACGATTTCCCATGCCACCACCGCCTCGTGGCAAATCTAAAAGAGATGGCGGATTTTGGCTTCTGAACAGATTGTTCAACAAATTGTTAGCCAAATTGATGGCCTGGGCATTCATTTGGCCACCGCCTTGACGCATATTATTATTAAATTGTCCACCGCCAGGATTCTGGGATTCCCATGGTGACATATTCATGCCGCCCATACGATTGGCACCCATTGGTCCACCATAATTGTTGCCACCTCCACCGCCACCAGCATACCGATTACGATTCTGATTTCCACGGAATGACATATTGTTGCCGCCGCTGTTGTTATTGTTGTTGGCCTTTAAATTTGTAGCGCCGTTCAAGTGAGCTGGACGATGATGTTGATGCTGCTGCTGCGAATTTCCGTTGATCTTAGCGCTGCAATGTAAGATGATGGATTATCGATTAGGTTTTTTATGATTCCATAGGATATACATACATATGTATATACAGAGAGAAAGACAGAAAGAAAAGCGAAAAAGTCGTTCAGCATACCTGACCATAATTTTGATGAGTTTTTTGTGTTATACTCTTTTTTTATATATATATTTTTTTTTTTTGGATTACGAGAATGTGGAAATATTTGGATTTTGTTCTACTTGTGATGTGATTTTATTGTGGTTGATTTTGAAAGCGTTTTATGGGTGGTAAAAGCATTAAAGTTACACAAAATACGAGTAGTAGTAAACAAGCTGAAAATAAAATGGCACAAAAAATAAACATAAAATATGAAATATGCAAAAAGCGGAACAAATTTTATGACAAATAATAATGTAGTTATATGTATACATATATAATATATGAGGGGGGGGAGGGATATATGCAGCATGCCCGAACCACCCATTGAGATTCAGAAAATGTAATAAGATGCGGATATCAAAAGGGTTTACCATTCTTTAACCCATTCAAAATGAAATCTGTTACATATATGTACATATGTATGTATGTACAAAGAGGCCCACACTTAACCTCGTTTCATAAACATATAAACACAGCACAGGTTATTATCTCGGAACACACACAGCTACACACATTCAAGTCAGTAGCAGCAATGAATAGTCCCTTAAATCAAAAATGACGTAACACATGCAAATGGATGCTGGTTATCTTTTCAATATGCAGACAGTAGTAAATGCGTGCATGCATATATGTACATATGTATGAATGTACATATATACATACACACATAAATGTTTTGAAATTTTGTCACGGGGCACGGGGGCAGGATTGTTATTACGTTGACAAGATAGGAGAACAGAACACATATCCTGGCGCAAACGGTAGTCAACTGTTCATAAGGTTGTGAAAACCGACAGGTAATAATAATACCAGTATATGTATGTATGTTGTATTTGTGTGTATGTATGGTATGATTCTAGCTACCTGCTGTTCATTAAAAAAAAAAATGATTACAACAATAAGGTCTACGTCAGCAGAACGAAACCAAACTGGTTTTCTACTTCTGTTAAAGAGGTGAATATCTCTTGATAGCAATAAGAATATTAATTTGATGCATTCGACACTCTATATTGAATTAGAAATATTATTATTCATTTAAATTAATTAATTTAAATTTAAAATTACATTTTTATATTCTGATTTAAAGTTCTTTACGTATTTCACTTGCCTGTTTATATAATGTATGTATGTACATATGTATGTTAAGTCCGAGATTATTAAACGGTAAACAGAAAACAAAACAACAACAAGGTGTTGCCTATGAGTGATTAGAGTGAGTAGACAACCCGAAAACATAAAACAAAGATGGCTGCTTTACCAATGACTCATAAGCCGGCAAGAGTCTTGTCAATGGAGGTGAGGTAAAATTTTATCAGTAATAAGTCAGTGTATTCGTTACCCCCTAATGATGGCAACGTTGAAACCGGGGGCTCACGCGATATTAATGAAAATGACTTTTCTCGTTTTTTTTTTGTAAACTTGTATACTACAATCACGCTCCCACCACCAATTTATTAAGAGCGTGCATATACATACACACACACATTCGCGCACCCTACATACACACAAAAAAAAGCAAAATGGCTGCTCCACGCATTAAAGTGTGTGTTTTTTCTTTCCCGGTCCCAGGAAAATAATTGGTACGTGAGCAAAAATTTATAGATCAAAGCAAAACTGTCAAACAGTGCAATTTACATAAAAATAAAAATTGGCATAAGGAAGATCTCACATAAAAAAAGCAAAAGAATGCAAAAAGAACAACGCAAAATATAACAAAAAGAATTACACACACAAACACACACTTGCGGCGGCTTACCTTTGGCTGCAGCTTCCAATTTATTATTGCACTGTTAATTCCAAATTTTTCAAGTCTTCCCTTAGCTGTTTATTAATTATTGCCTACAGCAAGAATGGTCGACTGGCTAACAAAAAAAAAACTTTTTATTTAATGAAATTCTATAGACACACGAGCAAAAACGAACGAGCGACTGATCCAGACGGGAGTTACAAATCGAATGAGGGCAATCGAGTATGATTAACGAGCAGTATTTTTGCTGTAACCGATAACAACACTTGACATACGCTATATTGGGACTATCGAAATGATTACTTTTACAAAGACGTTATCGTTGGGCTGGTGTGCCCGTATTCGAAGAATTCAAATTTGACTAAATGAAACTGTGCTTTTATGGCTTCGTTTTTATTTTTGAATAAAACAGCGTCAGCATGATTGCAACTGGTTTAATTGCCATTTCGGTTGTTTCTCTGTCACACATTTCCGTTTTAGCAGCTCCACCTGTGATTAGAGTTGGTAAGCACTCTATGGACATACAATCATTTACCATTATTATATACATATGTATCGATTGATTCTTTTCTATGCATGAAAGGCGCTTTATTTCCGAAAGGGATAGGCAAGGAGAGCTACTCGGAGTTGGTATTCAGATATGCAGTTCATAGACTCAATAGGGATAAAAGCCTTTTGCCAGAGACTACGCTAGTTTATGACATTGAATATGTTAGCCAATATAATTCCTTTGAAACTGTTCAAAAAGGTTTGTGGCATAAAGCAATTTTAGTTATAAGACTTTAATTATTTCTACCACTCATGATCAGTGTGCAGTCTAGTACGAATTGGAGTACAGGCTCTGTTCAGTCCCACGGACTATGTGTTGGCCACACACATTAATTCGATATGTGACGCCCTGGATATACCAGATATAGGACGATCTCCTCAAGATTTTTCCATCAATGTGCATCCATCTCAGCAGTATGTGAATCATGCCTTTATTGATGTCATACGTTACCTCAATTGGACCAAGTTCGGAATTTTATTTGAAAAGGAATATGGTTAGATATTAAAAAATTTCAAAACGTTTTCTCTAATTCGTAAATTAAGATAGGATTCTTAACATTTTTCAGGTATTGTTAATCTACATCAACTATCGCGTTCGGTTCAGGCGGAGGTCCATGTACGACAGGTGTCCGGTGCAGCATATCTCTCGGTATTAAATGAGTTTAAGAACAAGGAAATTCATAATATAATTATTGATACGAATTCGGCTGGTATTTCGATATTATTAAAAAATGTAAGTAAATTAATGAATATGATTTAATACTAAAAATCATTCTATTATATTTGGAGTTTAACAGATACTGCAACAGCAAATGAATGAGTATAAATATCATTATCTATTCACAAGTTTCGATTTGGAGACATTCGATCTGGAAGATTTTAAATACAATTTTGTTAATATAACCGCATTTCGTCTTGTTGATGTGGGTGATGTGGCTGTCAAGGAAATTCTTAAAGACATTGAGTCATATGGACGTCACATATTCCAACGTAATGATACCAATGAGCATTTAAGAAAGAAAACCATTGAGGTAGAAGATCTTTGATGCAATTGTTAACATCTTCATATATATAAGTTTGTATATTTAGACCGAACCGGCCCTAATGTTTGACTCGGTTTATGTGTTTGCCATTGGCCTACAGACCCTGGAACAATCTCATACGCTTTATCTATCAAATTTAACTTGCGACGATGAAACGCCCTGGAATGGTGGTCTTAGTTTGATTAACTATATTAATGCGGTATATCTATACAATGATAAATAAACCAATCGGAATATTTCTATTTAATGACAAATCATTTGAACAGGTTGAGTGGAAAGGTCTGACTGGTCCCATTCAGTTTAAAGAAGGTCAACGAGTAGAGTTTAAATTAGACTTAATCAAATTGAAACAACACTCCATTGTAAAGGTCGGCGAATGGACGCCTCAAGATCATTTAAATATAACAGAACCGTCATTATTTTTTGAGGCTGGATCCATGAATGTTACATTGGTGGTTATAACTATATTGGTACATGTATTAATCGATTCAATTTTTGGAATATGTTTCTAACTTGTATATATATATATTTTTTTTTTTAGGAGACACCTTATGTGATGATGCATTATGGGAAAAATTATACGGGTAATGAACGTTTCTATGGTTTCTGTGTGGATATATTGGAAAGAATATCGCATGAGGTTGGTTTTGATTATATCTTGGATTTGGTCCCAGATCGAAAATATGGAGCCAAAGATCCTGAAACTGGTCAATGGAATGGCATGGTGGCTCAACTAATGAAATATGTAAGAATTGAGAACTACTGATGAAATGCAGTTAATACTTTTAATGTTTACTTATAGAAAGCTGATCTGGCTGTGGGGTCTATGACAATAACTTATGCCCGGGAGAGTGTTATTGATTTTACCAAACCGTTTATGAATCTGGGAATAAGTATACTCTTTAAGGTACCCACACAAGAGCCAACTAGATTGTTCTCATTCATGAATCCACTGGCCATTGAAATATGGATATATGTTTTAGCTGCCTATCTAATGGTATCATTAAGCATATATATTGTCGGCAAACTATCACCGATTGAGTGGCGTACAACGCATCCCTGTGATTTGGATAATATAACATTAAGCAATCAGTTCTCATTGGCGGATAGTTTTTGGTTCACCATTGGCACATTGATGCAGCAGGCCTGCGATGTATATCCGAGGGCAATGTCAACGCGTATTATAAGCAGCATTTGGGGTTTCTTTTCATTAATTATCGTTGCATCCTATACAGCTAATTTGGCAGCATTTCTCACCACCGAACGTATGATAAATCCAATTGAGAATGCTGAAGATTTGGCCAGTCAAACGGAAATCTCTTATGGCACATTGGAGAGTGGTTCAACAATGACCTTCTTTCGTGATTCCATGATCGAAACGTATAAAAAAATGTGGCGTAGCATGGATAACAAAAGGCCATCGGCATTTACAACTACCTATGAAGATGGCATAAAGTAAGATTATAGACATTAATTACCAATTTCTATGTATAAACATATATATATATATATATATATAATACTTTCATTTTATTTTATATTATTCGCATTAGTCGCGTTAATCAGGGCAACTATGCTTTCCTTATGGAATCGACCATGTTGGATTATATTGTCCAAAGAAAATGCAATTTGACCCAAATTGGTGGATTATTGGATACAAAAGGTATATATCTTTACAGATTTCTCCCAAATACATGATAAGTTCAAGACGACATACATATTTAATTTTTATTTCTCTCAGGCTATGGTATAGCAACACCGAAAGGATCACCGTGGCGGGATAAGATGTCTTTGGCCATATTGGAGTTACAGGAAAAAGGGGACATTCAAATGCTTTATGACAAATGGTGGAAAAACACCGAAGAGACATGCACACGGAAAAGCACAAGCAAACAATCGAAAGCCAATGCTCTGGGTTTAGAGAGTATTGGTGGCATATTTGTTGTTTTAATTGCTGGTGTCACTGTTGCCATGATTGTTGCATTTTTCGAATTTTGGCTAAATTTTCGTAAACAGACGAAACCATCGCCCGTGCCTATTGTGGAGAAAACAGTCGAGAGTACCACTGGTCAAGTGGAGCACACTTGGATTTATATGCCACCATTACGTTCACTATGGATCGAGATGTTTGAAGAGCTGCGTTTTGCCTTCTGGTGTACAAATAAACGCCAGCGACCAGAATTAAGTCGTTTTTGCAGCGAATGTCAAACAAAGCATACGCATAATCATGATCAAAAGAAATAAAATGTTAAAAGTGCTAAAGAAATATAAAAATATATACATACATACATACATACATACATACATATTTAAAAAATATTTATATATTGATTCCATTTTGTTTAGTATCCCATATTCCAAGTGAACGATATAAAAATGCCAATCAATTTGAATTTGTATCCTTGAATGGATTCTATTCGATTTTTATTGAATTTTTGCATAAAACTGATGCACATTTTGTGATATGCATCCTTTTTGCATCACTTTAAATTTACATACAAAGGGATTGAACATATTTAATTATAAACATTTTAATCCATTTTAATTAATAATAATAATAATAATAATAAAAATAATTTGCATTTCGTATTACTGCTGGCTTTTTGTTTGTGTTTAATTATTTAAGTACCACAGCATAAAAGTCGATCCAACAAAAATATGATGGCTTGCATATACAATACATACATATGTACATATGCATATTAGTATATACATATATATGTATATATAGATAAATTTATTTTCTTTTCTTTTTTTTTGTTTTTTTTTTTTTGGGTTTTTCTTTTTTGGTGTCTTTTATGTTTCTACTAGGATACGGGTGGAAGGGTGAAGCTGCTACTACACAGGGTGAGAAGACACATACATTTTACATAGTACATCTAGAACGTTTGTGTGTGTGTATGTCTGTGTGGTGTGTGTAGGAGAGGAATAGGGTCGAGGGTAATATATAGGGGAGCTGCCGTCTCCGGTTCTCTCTACTCAACATATATAAGTTTACATTTTGTTTTTTGAGTTTTTCTTTTTGTGATTTTTTTTGCTTTGTTTTTTGTTTTGTTTTGTTTTGTTTTAACATTATTATTATGCTACATTTATTTGGGATCTGTCTTCTTTATGTATTTTTCTTCTTCATTTTTAGGTCTTTTTACTTTTGTGGACTATAGTTTTGCGCTATTTAACATACATACATAGTTAACTAGACAGACAAAAAAAAAAAAATAACACTAACCCATAGTAAGTTCGCCATTTTACGTGTATGTGTGTGTGTGTGTGAGGGAGGTAGTGAGGAAGGGTAGAAGGAAAGGTGTATGCTGCCATCTGTGGAAGTTGATGGAAGGTGGCAGGTAGCATCTAAAATATATTTACAAGACGCATCGGCCAATGCAATGACGTTAACGCCCGCCCTTCCCTTTAGTCCCTCTCTTCACCATACTTAATAGAAGAACAATAAACGTTCCTGTGCCGATGCGGATAGCAAACGCCAGGATCGTTTAATGCTAACATATTGAATTAGTGCACGTATGCTAATTAAGAATCCAAAAGCACAGATTAACCACCATAGCCAGGAATTTTCATGTGATGCCAGATCTGTTGAATGCTTAACAATTAGCGTCCATTTGGCCAAAGATAGACCGAATCCGGATAAAGCGCCATAACGTGCGGCAATTGTATGACAGAAGCATGTTAGCATTAGGAAGCCAATCCAATTAAATAAAAATGCGACAATAAATGCCGTTATGAACATAATATCTGTGCCAAGTAAATTATCGGTTGTGGATAGACTATTCTCTGGATCACTGGCATCGATAGCTATAAATGTTAAAGCCGGCTGAGCGGAACGCACTGCTGCAGCACCATCGCGCAGCGGATTGGGCGGCAGCAATGGATTTGGCGGTGGCGGCAATTGTTGTGTTGATGGTAGCGTTAAAAATGCGGGCGGCAATTCTCCATTTAATGACTTTTCCATTTGAACCTCCTCATAGGTGGGCAATTTGCCATGCACATCCTGTGATTCTACCACAATATTCGATGGCTGACCATTCTCATTGGCAGCATGTGTGGTCAGTCCCAGCGATGGCATTTGCTGTTGTGGTGGCGGCAATGCAACCATAACATGTCCATTTGCCTCATATGGTGGCGGAGCACTAAAATCAGCCTTTGGCGGTCCCAATTGATCATCGCCAGGTGTACCAGGTTGTTGATTATTGTGCGGCATTTTTGTGACCTTAAAAAAAAAATATAAGAAAGAAAATGAGAAATAAAAATAATTATTTAACAATTTCCATCAAATCTGTTAACTGATAATATCATGATGAACCAACCTATAGGATCAGTTAAGATCATCAGTTAGATTGATTTTTAGATTAAAAACTTTAAATATTTATGCAATCCTTTTCCCCAGAACTTTGCAATTGCAATTACAGAAAGTTATAACATAATTTATATTATATATATATATATACATATGTATGTATATACATATATAGTTAAGATTGAATAAACGAAGCAGCCTTCATGCAAATTTTTTTCTCTCTCTCTTGTCATAACAAAAGTTTGCTCTTAACTATGAATATATTATGTATATATATGTATATAGAATAAAGACGGCACATGGGTTTTTGTTTCTCATATTTGTTTTTTTAATTATTACTTGTAAATTTTAGTACTCATTTTTGTTTTTGCATTTTTTTTTTATTTATTTATTTTATATATTTTTTTTTTATTGTTATTAAACGTTAATAGTTTACGGGCATGTGTTTTGTGGTATGTTTGTTTGTTTTTCTTTTTCACAATCAATGAAAAAGTATAAATAAATAATTAATAAAATTAATTTAAATAGGCGGCTAACTGCCAAAATTGCATCATTGCATTAAAACTATAATTAAATCGCTCGCTTTAAATATTTTCGTTAATACTTCGGCACATCAGAAGGCACTTATTAAACTAGGTTTCGTTATTGTGTGTGTGTATGTGTGTGGTTGTCGAAAATGTTAATAAAAATTTAAAAAATAAAAATTTTAAAAAGATAAAAAAAAGAACAAAACAGTAGAAAAAAACAAACAGAAAAAAGCCAGCAAAAGGATGGGCTAACTTTGACAGTGCCAAATAGTTTCTATACCCTTGCAGATTGTCTCTTTGATTAACTATGAATATATCCATACTATATATATATATATATACTATTTTATCGAAACCATTAAGTAAAATCTATAAATTTATAGAAAAAAAATCGTTTAGTTCGTTTACTTTTAGCATATATGTAGTTGGATCGATTCATTTAAAAAGTCGGATATTTCGTTAAAAAAAAAAATTGCTCTAAAACTTTATTATTGTGACTGATCGGTATTCCTATGGAAATTATACAATATAGTCACAAAACTAAATTCTGATCAAATTTCCTATGGAAATTGAATAATATAATCAAAGAATCGTGATGGTTCCTATAGAAAAAAAAAGGAAGGTCTCGTAGAAGCAGGAGGAGATCCAAATAGAACGATAGACATACAGACAGAAAAAAAGGCTAGATCGATTCGGCTTATGAAGCTATGAATAGCTCTACATATATAGATAAGTCATAGGGTCCTTCCTTAAATATATATACATATATATATGTATGTATATACCCTCTGCAAGGATATCACAATATGAAAACATTAATAATGTTAGACATTCTCGTTAAACAATTAATTTTTTTTTAGTGCCTAATGCGATTTGAGGCCGAGGTTGCCTGATAGTGGGCCTCCTCCAATGTTAGAATCCTGCATGGAGCAAAGGGACGTCGTGCTGGTAAACGCATTGATTTCAAACCATCAACTTCATCCATTCCATCATTTTGGCAGCCACCGAGAGTACCGATGCCATTACCACCACCAACATCAGTTCCACTATCGTGTAATTTTAGTTTTTGTTGCTTCTCGTGCCGCAAATAAAGGACCACACAGCACATGGCCATAAAGAGTAACGCCAATGTGGCGCCACTAACAATGCTGGCCTTCTCGAGCATCACACGATTACGTGTTGGCAAATATGAGCCATCAATCTCTTTATATTCGCAACGTGGTCCCATAAAACCCATGGCGCATTCACAATTATATAGTATCTCGTTATGAATCTCCACCGTAAAGCATGTGGCATCATTTAGGCAATACCAAGCGGCATATGTGGGCGGGCAATTAAATATGGGAAATGTGATATTTGGACGCAATGGCGGTGATTCAGTTGTGGTAATAATCACATTATCTGGCGGCCCCACTGTCTGCAATGTAGTTGTTACTGATTCTGTTGGTGGCGGTGTTGGTCGGGGTTTTGATATGGCACGCGAGGAGCAGGCATCGCAAAGCGTCAATAAATTGCCACTGAGCAATATTGCAGCAGCGGTATAGCCAAGCAGCATCAGCATCAAACCTTGTCGATGATGACCATCATGATGATGATGATAATTACGTCGATGGTGGTAATATGAAGGATAACTCTGATGATCATTCATTTTCATTTAACGCATGGCAGGATATACACTTGATCGCAAAATATATAACTATTTGGAACAATATATGTCTAATAGTCTAGTCCATTGGCTAGTTGGACTCTTGTTGGGCTGAGGGATCGGAGAACTTGGCTGGCAAGGCGTGGGCGTGGGCGTGGCAGTGGCAGTGGCAGTGGCAGTGGTTGTTGTGTGTTTTTTGTTTTTGGTGCTGCTGCAAAAACAACAAAAAACAAAAGCAAAGTGCAATTAAAAATCAACTGAAAAATTTTCAAAATTTTCTATATGTCTCTTTCTCTGTCTCTCCCTCTCTTTTTAGTGAGTGTGTGTGTGTGAGTGTCAGTGTGTCTGTATTGTTGCCTGCCTGCCTTCTCGTCCCTTTGAGCCGCCCAGCCAGCCGCCTAAGTAAAAAAAAAAAAAAAAAAACACAAAAATACAAAAAAGAACAAAGAGCAGCTCATTAAATACACAAGGTGAGGGTGCGGTAAAGGTAGGAAAGAAGGGGGGGAAAAGGGAAGGGGGTTGGGCGGCTTTGATGATGTGGGGAAAAGGAAGAAAAAACAAGAATTCAATTTTATTTACCTGGCCAGAATTGAGCGCTGCTGTTTGCTCAGTTTGTATCTGTTTATACATTTTTACAATAAAAAATATAAAATATATTTCTATGTATACATATATATATATATATATATATCAGTATATATCTTGTATATGCATATAGAGAGTGACTCACTCTTACTTTAAACGAAAACCAAGTTCAATGCGAACTTTGCAACGTGTAAATATAATCTACAGTATTAAGGGTAATAAAAATGCAAAAAAAAAAAAAATACTAGAAGGTCAAGTTAACAATTTCGGCCATTACGATGTATGAATACCCTTTGCTAATTAATTGTAGCATGCAATTTTATTAGATGTTTGTATAATAGATGCAGATATAATAAAGTTAATCGATTTATAAAAAAAATCTATGCAAATTAATTTATCCATATATAAAACTGATCAAATTAAAGAAATATGACAGATATGGACAACCGATTCCGATGAAATCCTTAAAATGAAAAACTTAAAAATTATTGAGTTTAAAATAATTTATATTATTGATCGATCCCTATGATGAGATATAAGATATAATCGATTAATACAGATGATTTTAATATATACATATATGAATAATATATGAATAATATATATCTATATATATATATAGATATAGATATATATATATATATATGAATAATACATCCATAAATAAAAAAATAATACAAATCCATATCTAATCAGCTAGTCTAACTAATCCGGAATATATGTAAATATACATATATATAAAAATTTAAAGATACGTCTTTCAATGCTGTGCATAATTATGATCAAAATATATATATAATTTTTGTAAGTGTATAAAAAAACCAATTGCCCGTTTCGTAGACAAGTTATAATTCCAATTCTTTATGTATATATACATATATATATATATATATATATATATAGCTTTGCCCATTTCGCTCCTTTCACTTTCTAACACTTTCTCTCTTGTTCGCTCATTCTTTATTATATTAGCCCAAATCCTACAAGTAGAAATACATCTAAAATACATACAGAAGACAAAGCAGGCTCAGTCTATATATACATACATATATGTATAACCCTGTCGAAATGTTGAACTTAAACTACCAATATCTGGCATCCCCTCATCCAGTTTAAAGAATCTATATTTTTTACATTATATTCTTCTAAATCAAATTGCATGCAAATTTTTTAGTCGATATTTTTAATTCTTTACTAAATGAATCGTAAAATATGAAATTTCAGAAATGATTTAGAACAAATTTCTGATTTAATCATTCGAATAATGTAAGTAAAGTTATAGTGAAACGAATCAGAAATTTTATGCAGCAACTATATAAGAGCATTATATAATAGTTTTTCCTTGACTGAACTCAATTCATTTGTCATGTCCATTATAGGATCAATATTATATAAAAGGTTTATAAAGTATATATATTTGTTTTTCTTAAATAACATTGTTTTTAAGAGATTTTCAAGATATTTTTTTACTATTATAGCTATGTTGACTACAGGGATTATAATAAATTACGCTAAACTTTTTCAAACAAGATATATATATATATATATTATACATACATACATACATATATATATATATGTAGTATACCTACTCGGAGTTATCTTGTTGATAGCTGGGTATTTAAAAATATTTCAACATATACATATATGTATATATATGCATAGGTGTATGTATGTATATAAACACATATGTACATACATATATCAAAAAGTTTTGCTAGACAAATTAACTATGTATGTACTTATAAAGTTTACGAAATTCTACAGTTAAATGTTTTCAAAAAGGGCGAGAGCACCCATTTAGGTATCTGTGTATGTATGTATGTATGTATGTATGTATGTATGTATGTATGTATGTATGTATGTATGTATGTATGTATGTATGTATGTATGTATGTATGTAAATGTTCTATTTATACCTGTTGTCAGAGCTTTGAAGACCTTGAACTTAATTGTACTTCGGGGAGTTTTGGGTTGAATTTATTTTCGTGCGAACAGCAACAACAACAAAAACAGAAGCAGTAACAAAAAAAGAAAAAAGGAAAAAATAACTAGAGTTGACAGCTAAATGGAATGGAGAAACGAGAAACGGACAGCCAAATGAGATGTCTAAATAACGACGTCAGCTAAATTCAGCCAGGAGGAGAAGGATGAAGTTGCTCTGTTTGCTCGCTCTGTCGTTGTTGTCGTCCCCCCGGCTTTTTTTTTTTGTGTTTGTTTCCTGTCACACAACAAACGAGTGCAATTAAGTTGACCTTTTAGGCAATTGAAATGGAAACCATGTGAGCAAAGCAAAGCGAATACGAAGAACAATCACTAAATGGGCGACAAAGTCAGCCATCAAACAACGACGATGAACTAAAAATAGTTGAAATCAATCAAGAAATTGCGTGAGCTCAAAGACGAAGGTGGAGTGTAGAATGAGGTGGAGGTAAAGGTGGAGAAGGAGAAGGAGAAGGAGGAGGTTAGGCATAATTTCATGCCATGCAAATGGGCAGTTGTTGTGACTTAACGAACGGTTCATGTTATGGGTTTGAGTGTGTCTGTGTGTGTGTGTGGGTGTGGATGTGAGTGCGAGTGCGAGTGGGTGACACGATCTATGCTACGTATGTATATATGTATGTGTAAAATCATGTCCAATGAGCTAATAAACAATGATGAGCTAAGCATCTTGGCATCTACGACTTATCATAAAATGTACGCTTTTTTATATGTATGTACATATGTATGTATATTTATTTAGAGTTAAAGACACGACATAACTTAACTAAATCGCCTGATTGCTTTACATTCACACATATTTGATTACTTTGGTCGTGCCAAAGAGCAATCATAAAGTTAATCGCAAACTAGGAATCTAAATCGTTATCTATTTCGGGGTTATCTAAGCATATGTATATTTTCTTGATTTTCGAACTTTAAAAAAAAAAAAACACACAGTAAAGCTCAAATTTTTATTTGAACTATTGAAATTTCCTTAGAATATTAGATTAGCTTATATTTTACTTAGAAATTGTGTGTTCAATTCAATGATTTAATTTGAATGTTATCTTAATTCTGGATCATTCTATATAAATCAACTTGATATCTAGTTACACAAATGTCTAGTGTTTCATTGTTAACAAAGGAAATAAAGTAAAAACATTTGTTTTTTATCGTTATCATCATTTTATTTTTACGCTATTTGTAAGTCATCTATCCGAACACTTAGTCATCATAAGAAATGGAAAATGGAACACATGGCTGATTAGAAATACTCGATCGGTCTATTGATAAACAACCCCATAGAGTCACAGGCACAGACACAGACACTCAACCGGGATTTATGGAAAGTGTATGGAGAGTCTGCTCAAAGAGACAGAGAGAGAGAGAGAGAGAGAAAATGCCTTACATACACTTTTGAAATATTGTAAATTTGCACGAAATGGTGGAAAATATTATTGTATAGCGAAGGTCCCAAAAGCGGATGTACATATGTATGTACATATGTAGGTGTAGGTAAATAGGCAGTGAGTGGTGAGTAGTTAGGCACACATACAGACATACATACATACATATCTACATACCTAGAGAGTTGAAGAGGGAGTGTGTGAGTGAGCGGCGAGCCAGGCAACTCGAATGACTGTTATGGAAAAAGAAAGCCATAACAAAAACCAACAACGCAGTTTCATTTTGCAATTCGAGTTACTAGCCTTTGGGCCTGGTTTTGCACACATACACAACACACGCACACACAGAGTTGATAAGAAAAGAAATTCGATAGCGCGTGGACAGCAGCTGTCTAATGCAGCAGCAGCAGCAGCAGGTGTGGTAAGCGAGTGTAAAAGGTATCAGAAGTGATGCATACATACATACACACACATACATACATACATACATATATACATTTAGGTATACACAGGGACGTATCACGAGGAGAAATGAACGGCAGCAGTTACTTTATATCTATTACAGTGAAGCAATATTAAATGCAACGCTACTGTATTGGGGGAAATTGAATTAACCAAAATAAATTTTAGTGTCTAAACTAGCCATTCAAAAATTCTCTTTTAATTTTAAACAGTCTAAATTGAATTTTAGGGCCCAGTATTTTTTTAAATTGAGTATTAAGACGCCGCTGTCTGTATAACATATGAATGTAGATATAATGCACAGCTAGTCATAAAAGTTTTCGTTGCAAGGTAAATCCATTTTTTTTTGCAGTTTGGGTAACAAATTAAATTTTTTTAAATTTGACGGTTGATATATATATATATTCAGCTTTAGGTAAGAGTTTATAATAAACCACATTTAATCAACATCGATGCCAGCAAAAATTCAAGCACATTCTGCAGCAATCTTAACAATCAATCAATCTTATAATTTAGAGAGCCAAAAAAAAATTGTTTTAACCCATCTTTTATTTCTAAAAGTTACAAAAACGCCGTTTCAATATGCAGCCTCATAAATATGGCTGATCCAAGGGAATACTTTTTTAACTAACTGTATGTGTGTATGCAGCTGTCAGATTATAAACCAGTTAAACGGGACCAGGCCAAACAGGGGCCACAAACACAAAAAGTGAGAGCGAGAGGGCAAGAGGATGAAGATGCAGCTCTAATGCTTGTTGCTATATACACACATAAGTCTGTTGTTATTGTACAAGGGCAAAAGAATTAATTAAATTGTTTAAATATGAATTAAATAAACAACAATTTCTTAGCGCGCACACTCATATACACACACGCATACATTCAAACGTTAGTACATGCATATCTATGAAAGCTTTTGGCAGTGTGAAATTGTTTAGCACTTTGGTGTGTTGAAATCCCACTGGATTGCAAGAACAACAACAAATTTAACTTTATGATTATTAATTTGCTAAACAAATGCACACACATACGCTCGCTTACACCTCTACATGCATAGAGACATACAAATTTTGCTCTCCTGGTGAGATAAGGAGTGGGGGGTAGCAGTTCCTAAATTTGCTGTTATAACTGTTTCTATTTCTGGGGGCTTCTCTTCAAATCTCAAGTGTTTTTTTTCTTTCTTATATTTGATTGAAAACGAATTTACACGATTTTCGTTTCATTTTATTCAGCTTTGTTTTCTATTCTATTTATTCACCTTTATTTTTGTATATTCTCTTGTGCGCAGCACTCTTTCGCTCTCCTTCTCTCTCAGTAGTATTGATTTGCCACAAATTTGATTGCAGTTTTTGTTGCCAAACACTCACACATGCACACAGATTACTGTTTAATGTTGGCTAACCCAATCACAATCAATTCACTCGTTTCGATTAACTTAATTAAATTAAAATTTCGGAGTTGTCACTTCTATTTCGAATGGAACAAAAAAAAATGCACTGGCCAGCGAAAAAAGTACGACGTTTCTGTCGCTTCTAGAGCTGGGTAAACACTCAATGCCGTTTAGTCAATAGCTCTATCGATAATAACGAATCGATAGTAGCCATGATCGAATACTTTTATTGTAAAAAAATCTACAAATTTTATTTAGTATGTATGCATGATTAAATACTGTTATTATTAAATTATTGGCAGATTACAACTTTCTTTTAATTTTTAACTGTAGAAACTAAGGTATTTTGATAAATGGTTTTTTGTTCTGAAGTGTAAAAATAGTGTATGTTAAGCATGTCATTTTATTTACATATTATGTATAAATGTAATAGATTGTAATTTGTAAAATAATTGTAATTTGTAGCATTATGGGTGTTTCAGTTCGGTCTAAATTTGTGTGATGTTATTACCTTAATATTTGGTTTTGTAAGGTCGATAAGAATAATTGTTTTATAAATAGATACTACAAAACAGAAAATTGCATAAAATGGTGTAGTGCCATCTGGGCATGCTTGAGCGATATGTTTAAGGGTCATCCATCTCAAATTTATCGATGCCGATACAAAAAATATCTGTAAACAACGACGTGGACGTAGTAAATTTAATTAATATTAGTTAATAAATATGTTAAAAATCTTGATATTCCTCTTGGTGGCCATTGGTGTAGGTATATTTATTGTAGAGTCTTAACTTGATTAATTCACTTGCACTCGTTATCTTGCAGTACCGACAAATTCATGCAGAATTCACAGCTGCCGATTGCCGTGAACTCGGCTTCATAAAGGCCCAGCTAATCTGCTCCAACTGTGATAAGCTCGATGATTTTGGCCTAGAGACAATTAAGTAATATTGTCATAGATTCTTTGTAGAAGCTGCCTACTAAGACTAATTTGATTTTGTTCCCCCATTCAAGGCCGCACTGCAAACAATGCTGTACACAGGACCAGGAGCCGGCTTCTCAGCGAACCTACGCCAAGGCTATATTGGAGGTTTGCACTTGCAAATTTCGTGCATATCCGCAAATTCAAGCATTTATACAAAGTGGCCGACCTGCAAAGTTTCCCAATTTACAAATCAAATATGTTCGTGGCTTAGATCCCATCGTAAAACTGCTTGATGGTAATGGTAAAGTTCAAGAGACTCTATCTATAACCAAATGGAACACTGACACCGTCGAGGAGTTCTTTGAAACGCATTTGGTTAAAGAGGGCGCCAGCGTCAGCACCAGTGGAAAGAGCTCCTACAGTGTGGTCGAGGATGCCAATGATGATGATGATGCGGATTATTTGCGTACAAATAGAATTTAAATTGAAAAAATATATAGATAAACAAATTGTATTTGAAAGTGTCTTTTAAAGTTTTTAAAGCCAAGCTTAGGTTAACATCAGGAATATATTTTAATTTAATTAACATAGTTTAATAATTCATTAAAATTATCAAGTACATTCGAAACTAATCGTTGAAAGAACTGCATTCGGTAGCTCTTTCAATTACTTTCTCGATCTGTGGCTCAAAGGACATTTTGTCCACTGAAATGCGTAGTTTAATATTCTAAAGATAAGATTCGATGAATGATTAGAAATTTAAATGCAATGTAGCCGCAATTCCTCATGATAATGATTCAATATTTTATATACATTCTTGTTTTGTCCTGCACAGAATATCATTGCAGTATTGTCCTTCATATCAGAGAATATAGACCGACTGACCAGCCAGACTTTCTTTTTGTAAGTCGTTTCCTTTCTCATATCTCTAGATGTCTTCTTGTCCTGTAGATTGGCTCTTTATGGTAGTCTCAATAGCTTCATTATTATGACTTTGAGACTGGAAATAAAAGATATGTACATATATCGATCTTCAGATAGCTTCCAATAATACAATTTAATGTTGCTACAGTTGTTTTAGCGATAATTAATAATATTAGTTTTCTAGAATTAAGTTATTACTGAAATACGAAAGAGAGCGAGAGAGAGAGAGTGTAAAAGAAAGAGGTAGCTTTCGCGAGAGAAAAGCTCTCAAATGTGACAATACAGTTTTAGAGTCGCTGTGAGTAAACGAGTTTAAGTTATTCTACTGCAATGCGACGAATATTATTTTTGATTCAGAACATAAATTAATACAATTTATTCGTTGTTATCTTATTATCGATTGGAAAACTACCCAGGAAAGCACAACAATGTGTGACTATTGTTGGCATTTAGACTTCAATTGATTGACAAATACGATCGTTAGTTAATTTTATACATACATATGTACATACATACATATGTAGGTAGGTAAGGAATAATATCAGTATCGTCGGTACTTTACCCCCAAAAAGCACAGCCATGACGTAGTATATAGCAGCCCCCACACCGCTCACATGTTGTCGTCCTCATCAATTGTGTGTGTGTTTGTGGGGTGGGTAGAGAGGGAGGGTTAATATTTGATCAGTCTGTTTAAATAATAATCGTTGGTAAATGTTAGTGTAAATAATAAATTTATTTTTGTTGTGGCCCACCAAAATGTTTTTTGATGTCTATTTCCGCGGACTTAGATCAAGCTCAAGTCAAGTCAGAGCCAAAGATTACGAAATAATAGAAAATGTATAGGAATCATCTTGGTAGAACTTGACAATTTAAATGATTTTTTGATTTTTTTTTTTTTACATACAATATGTAGTACATTATCGCTCAATCGGCTGTTTACAAATTCCAATTACAATGCATGTTTCTATTTCCATTTTTCATTTTATTTATTTGCTATTTTAATCAAAATCGTATGTACAATGCACAGTCTATATACATATGTACATATATGTATATATATGTACTTGTAGTAGCGGCTTGGGAAGGGTTTCAAAAGGGGTCATTGAGTACTGGAATGTTAAAAAAGTATTTACAAAAATTATAGGAAAGCTACTTCCTTCATATAATACTTTTATTATAAATATTACTTTCCTTTTTCTTTTCTTTTTATTTGGGGGGTGAAATTTCGCAACAGCTCGTTAAGTAAAGTAAAATGAAAATGTGACAAAAAAAAAAAAAAAATAGATAGAAAAATTGTGATTCCGTTCGACAAAACATTGCATTTCACGCATGTGCACTTCTTTTACAGAATCAGTCACGTTACAAGGATTACTCTTTAAAAAATTGGGTTAATCGGCATTTCTTTAATATTTTGTAACAAAAATGATGCAGATCCATTTTTGTAATTGTTATTAAATCTTGCAACTAAAAATCTGTCGTTAATTTCGCTAATCTGCAAATAGAACTTTAATTATTAAATTCTTGAGACTTCTAAGAATTTTTCCAGTACTAGCTCCGATAAGTTATATCATTACTTTAAAATTGCTGTTTGCTTATGAGTTTATTTATGATTCATCTCGCATGTTTTGTTTGAGTAATATTTCATTTTTTTTTTTTTTATGATAAGAAACAATTTTGTTAATGTTATTCTGCACTTCTGCAAGAAGAAATTTTTGAATAAATGAATGTTCTTTCTTTTCAATGTGCATTAAGAAAAATAAAATACTTAATTATTAAGAAATTCATATATGTTTCAATATATATTTTTTTATTTATCTTTTACTTATTTAAACCTTTGTGGATAAGTGCGTTGACTAAGCTGTAATACCCTTTCAACGCCCTTGAAGGCGATGCAACCAACCATAATATTACATGTGTCAAAGCCAATCCCAATTCAATGCTCTAGCGTCAATGCTGCGTATGAGTTATATTTAGCAGCTGCTATCACACACATACGCACACAACACACAACACACAACACACGACACACACACAGAGCAGGAGGGCTGATGGGGGAGGTAGAAGGGATAAGCGTGACAGAGAAATGCCTAAAACATACCCACACTGCCACGCCTACCTAAGTATGTATATATATATACATAAATACATACATACATACATATATACCCATAATAATAGTCATAATCAATATTAATTATTTTGATTATGAATTTTTCCCTATGCATATTGCATTATTTATTTTGCATCAGCCGATCTCTATTTCTTTTGTTCCCCTCTATTTGTCTCCTAGGAGACTTATCAATGTGTGCCATAAAAAAAACAAGCGTAGAAGGAAAACTGGGTGCATTCAACTGCCAATTGCAAAAAAAAAAAAAAAAAAAAGAAAAGGAAAAGAAAAAAATAAACGAGTAAATAAAAAAAAAAAAAATAAAAAACAGAAACACAAAACAAACTAACACAAAGAAGAGGGAGTCACTATGGCAGTGTTGGGGGTACGAGGGTAATCGTCAGCTGGAATGTCGCCCCCAAGTGGTGTGAGATGAAATACCGATTCTTAGCTGGAACTGGACTGACCACTGTTGTTGTTGTTGTTTTTATACTTATTGTTATTGGTGTTGTTGGTGCGATTGTTTCTCTCGGCTTGTTTGCTGATAACATTTGCGCCTTTTGTCGAGCTAGATAAGGTTCCCAACTGCGCTATGACGCTATCGTCAGACCGTCATCAATGCAAATTATCGCCTCGAGTACATACATACATGCATACATATGTATATACATATATCAGACATATACATATACACACCATACCATTCCATGGTATACTATAACCATATACCTATACCGATACAGCGTAGTACGCACTCGGGCGATTTGATTTCATGCCATTTTAGCACTTAATTAAGAAATAACACAAAAATAAAATAAAAAAAAACCAAACATTGAAAAAACAACTAACAATCTCGTTTTTTTCCCCCATCCTCGTGTGTGTGTGTGTGTTGTGCTGCTCTCTCCATCTATTTCTCTCTCTGTTTCTCCCTATACTTAAGATTCTGGAGATTGGTGTACAGTAAGTACTAACTATTAAAAGCTAAAAGATCTTTGTAGAAATTCTCTTGTTTTTATAAACACTTTTTAAGTTCGCTTATCAAAAATATATATGTACATATACTATATACATATAAGTATATGTATTATTGTTTATTGTTTAAATAAAAACTAAAACTAGCTGCATATGTAGATATTACATACTTAACTAATTGCCTATCTAATCGTTAAATTTTTCATAAATTTGACATTTAAAGCCAGGTCCTACTGTATGTTAAAGACCCCTCAATAATTGCTGTTTAGCTCTTGTCTTAGTGTTGTTGTTTTTCTTCATTCGCTTGTTTTTTTCTTCTTTTTTGCGCATTGCCCTTCTACAGTTTTAATTCATTCTATTACTTAGTGTATGTATGTGTAGTATTTTGTACTTGTATGTATGTGTGCGTGTGCGTGTGTGGGGCTTGCCCTTTACCGTTAAGAGAAAAGCTTCCTGCGTTAAGCTTGTGGCATTTTGTTGTTGTTGTTGTTTTTTTTTTTTTTTTGGTATCAGCTTTAATTGGCTGAGGGTGGAACGCGGCAAAGTCAAAGTTCTTTCCCCCACTATGAGAACGTATGTATGTTCCGTTCCATTCCATCCTCCCCTTCCACTGATTATAACTTGGAAATAACTTGATTTCTTTGATGCATAATTTAATTTATAAATTTATAAAGTTGAATAGCGACAATTTAGCAAAGATGTTTAAATATGTACATATATGTATATACAGCTATGTATGTATGTATATAAATAGTAGGCCGATTACTAATTCAGCAGGTGCCCTTCTTTCCTAATTAGAAATCGTAGTTATACATACATACATACATACATATACATATACATATGTAGAATGTGAACAAATTTTCATCATACAAATTGATAATAAAAATTGCTCTTAAACATTTTTTCATTAGTTTTTTTTTGTCTTTTTATCTCATGGAAAAAATACTAATCAAAATAATATATGTATTTTTAAGCCCGGTTACATTGACTGTTCAGATATCTGTACAAACTATAAACATATATACAGATATACATATGAATACATATGTATATGTACATATGTGTATACATACATACATACATATGTATCAATATTTACATATAGTATTTGTAGCTCCGCAGAGAAACAATTCTCAAGTGATGAAAAATACAATGAAACAATGTATTTCATTGTGAAATTTAATCAAACCTGTGCTTTGTAGTATAAAAAATAAATGATATGAGATACTTTTAGAAATTCCGTTTTTTTTTTTAATCAGTAGTTTCTCTATGTTAATTCAAATATTAAAGAAAAACCGTTTTAATATTAACTGCGTGGTAGATTGTGAATCTGAAGTTTTTATTTTTTGCTCCGAAGTAATATACAAACAACAAAGAATTTAGAGATGATTATGTGATTACACGGTATCAATTACTATAGCAATCGTTTTTGTTTGTAAAGTATAGCTAAGCTAGAGCAGAGCTTAGACATTCCATTCCATCATTGAAGTTTGCTACTAAATTTAGCTCAATAAATTGCGTCGCGCTTTTAAGCTGAGCAATTAATAAATATTATTTTTTTTTTCTCTTTTTCGATTTGGTTGTTATTTAAATAGATTTGTTGTTGTTAATATTGTTTCTTTGCTCACTTCTTGCTTTTACATAATTTTACGTGCAATTATTTGATTAATTGAAATGCACGCGACGCCACGTAGAAAAAAGACAAACAAATACAAAGAAATTGAGTTAGAAATAAACATAAAGAGAGGGGCAATGGCAGGGGGGATAGAGTGGATTTGATAAAACGTATGAAATCTATGACATATTTATTCTTGGACTTTAAAATAAAATTTTAAGATTTATTTGAAACAAATAACTGTGTTATTACATTGAATATGGTAATTCTTAATGATCTTAATCCTCTGGTTGGTTGGTTTCTTTCATTTAAATTTATATATATATGTATATATATATATATATATAAATGTAATTATATATTACATACACAATTACTTAGCATTATAATGTATAATTCATAATTAGCATTACTTGTTTTTATCCATTTCTCATTTCCTTTTTTTTCATTTTCATCTTCTGTTTCATTTTCCTTTCGTAACAGCAACAAAAAATGTGTTTATATTTTTCTTTTTGTTTATTTGCGCGCATCGCTCATCATATAAATTAAATTTTTTTTTATAATTAAATATATATGTATATATATTTGTTGTTGTTGGTTTTTTTGTGTGTGTGTTTTTTTTTTATTTTTTTAATTTGTTTTGTTTTCGTTAAGTTTAGATTAGAGCTAAAGTTTTACATCGATATTAAAAAAAAGGAAAAAGGTTGTTTTTTTTTAGGGTATGCAAAAAAAAAAGAATTTTTTTTCCTGTTTACTATAATTAACAATTAAATGTATATATATTTATGTATAAGGTTTCTGGTACTTGAAAATTGAATAAAACATTTCTTGTTTATTTGCACTTTTGAAGCATTTGTTTTAAGTAAGACTCAACAATTTTTGTGTGTTGTTTTCTTTTTTTTTTTTTTGTTTTCTGTATTAATTATACACAATAATTATTATATTTAGGCATACTATATATGTATATATATAGTAGAAATCTTTAGATAAAGATAAAGATTTGGGACCGATTTAACATTTAGAAAGATTTCATTTAATGCAGATTTATCAAGTTTTCTTACATGGCCATAAAGCTTTTCCTTTTCCCTATTTTCCCCCCATTTTCTTTCCTTTCCTTTGAGTTGAGAAATGAATTGATTAAGTGATTAAATAGTGTTATTATTTATATACCATTTCGAATTCAAACCTATATATGTATTTATATATGTTTTTTTCTATTCATTCACCCTGATAATCCACATTATTTAATTGGATGTCGGACTAAGTCTTTTTGTATATATTTATATTCATATATGTAGATATAATTGAATCAATATCCATTCGGACTTTCGAAATATTTAAATCAGAATTCAGAATATTGAATGACTTGTATTTTTAGTCATCGAGAATCGAAAGGGTATATTTCATTTCGGCATACCGAATTTAAATTTGGAGCTTGGCATTGGATTTTATGTTTTTGTTTTTTTAAAATTGAAAAAATGTTTTTTTAAGGGCATATTTTCACCTATCTAAATATTTTTTGTTTAAGGGATTGGTTTTTGGTAAAAAAAATTTATGAGTAGATTTGTTTTTCGTTTTTGTTGTTGTTGTTTTGATTTGTTTGTCGATTGTTTTTGGTTTTTTCTTTTTGAGACAGATGCTGTTTACAAGCACACACACAGATACACACACGCACACACAAATACACATAATCCAACGAAATATTATAGGTACACTTGTGCGAGAAGATGTCGGACAAACAGCGATCTGAATTTAACTATTATTTTAGCTATATATACAGATATATATATACATATACATATATACATATACATATTCATATACATATACATATACATATACATATACATATACATATACATATACATATACATATACATATACATATACATATACATATACATATACATATACATATACATATACATATACATATACATATACATATACATATACATATACATATACATATACATATACATATACATATACATATACATATACATATACATATACATATACATATACATATACATATACATATACATATACATATACATATACATATACATATACATATACATATACATATACATATACATATACATATACATATACATATACATATACATATACATATACATATACATATACATATACATATACATATACATATACATATACATATACATATACATATACATATACATATACATATACATATATATATACATAAATTGATATACTCATTTATCTTTTTACTATTCGTGATATATGTAAACTATTTTTACATGGTTTACTTTTGAATTATTCGAAAAGGTTCTTGTTTTTTTTGTTTTTTTTTTTTACATGGATCGTATCTTTTAGGTATAAATTTTACAGCACGGGAAGGATCGTTATTGGTTGTATCGGTTGCGGTTACGGTATTTATTTAGCGGTCGTTCTTATATATCTAATAATTGCTTCAACGCCACGTTATTATCTGGTAAATCGGTTAAGACTTGGGGGAGATTTTAATGGGAAATTGTGAAAAAAATTTTGGTTTTTATTTTGGGCAATTTCGTTTCTCTCTTTTGTTTTTATCGGGTTTACGCCTTTTCTCCTCTCTCTCTTTTTTACATTTTTTTTTAATCTTTTTTGTTTTTGTTTTGTTTCTTTCCAGTACATTTTGGTCATAGGTCTAAGACACTTTTTGGTTTTTGTTTTTCTCTCTTTTTTTATTTTGTTTCTTAATTCCCTTTTTAAGTTTTCTTTTTTTAGTGTTTTGTTTTGTTTTTTTTTTTTTTTTTGTTATGTACAGAAAAATTAGAGCTTTTATATATATATATATATATTAAGTATATATAAATACATACATATATATATGTATCTAAATAATTATCTCCCTTTTGACTTATGTGCGTAGTTAAGTAAAAATCTGAGACTCGCTGTAAGTTGTAGTGGATAAGGTATATCTTGGTTGATAGATACATAAGTAGGGACAATTGGAAGGGGTGGTATGGTGAGGAGGGAGGGGTGTCTAGGGATACAGAAATCTCGTAACGATATTTGGCCAAATAATTTTGTTTTTTTTCTTCACGACTTAATTTATCGATTTTCCATACAATTGAAAATGTATTTTCCGTTTTTTTTTTTTATATTTTTTTGTTTCGTTATCGATATCATTATAGGTACAGTTAACGGGATACTGTATCTCTATTTAGAAGTACAAGTACACTTAGGGACAACAACAATTGAATTAAATTGGATTGGATTGGATTGGATTGGACATAGTTTTTAGAAGAAAAAGTTACGCACTTCATCATCCAAATCAGTGGTATCAACCAAATGATCCCTTTCATGATCATGTTCATCAATTACACCAGGGACTAGAAGCTCAATTATTTCTAGATCTTTTTTAGTTGTTGCACTTGTATTGCTACTACAATTGCTGTTGCTGCTATTGTTCTGTTCTGGTAGTATCTCGGCAACGGATACATCCAATTTAACCTCCTCAAAGGTATCCTCGAGCAGAACACCGCTCTCGATGGCCGCAACAGCCTCCTCATAGTATCAGTTGAGATCCCGTCGAAAGCTATCCTCAATATTTGGATCGGCAATCATAATTGGATTTTGTTCAGATAGCATTTGTAAGCCAACTACATCCATTGGACCCAAATCCAGATCGAGTGAATCGAATATCTCACTGGTGGAGGAATAATCGCTGAATATAATTGATGGTATATTCGCTTGTTGCTGTTGTTGTTGTTGTTGTTGCTGCTGTTGTTGTTGCTGCTGCTGCTGGTGGTGGTGGTGATGATGATGGTGATGATGGTGTTGTTGTTGCTGCTGCTGTTGCTGGTGATGTTGTTGTTGGTGATGCTGCTGCTGCTGCTGCTGATGATGATGATTCATCACCACTTGAACATTTGAATTGCAGGCGGGCGAACTAGTAGAGAGTGGTGAATTGCCTGCCTGATGCTGTGGCGAATGCATTGGCGAATGATGCGGTGAATGATGCAGCGATAGGGACAATTGTTGATGGGCTGATGCGTTTATATTTGGTATTGGCAGCGGTGAACTGCTACCACCGCAATTTAATGGTGATGCAACAGTATCGGTTGATGTGGTACCGGTAGCACTAACACCACCACCACCACCACCACCACCACCACTACTACTATTTGATCCTCTACCATTATTATTGGTATTACCACCACCGACAGACATTTGTTGGTTACTTCTACCATTTGTGCTACCATTGTGCGTGGCAACTCCACCGACACCGACACCGACTCCACCACTGCCACCATCACCATTACCCGTTCCACCGCCATTACTGTGACTATTATTATTTAGATTATTAACTCTTCTCAGATTATTATCGCCATCTGGACTGCCACTTAAATCATTAAAGTCTAACAGCTCTTGTTGCTTATGATAGGGACCGTTTGAACCATTTGTTAGGATCACCGCACCACCACCTCCACCTCCTCCGCCGCCGCCGCCACCACCACCTCCACCGCTACCACCTCCACCGCCACCTCCGCCACCACTGCCACCACCACCACCGCCACCACCACCTTCACTAGATCCTATATCACCACTAACACTGCCTGTATCATTAAAATCATCAAATTCCAGACCAACATAATTATTGGCAAACGTTTGCTGCTCTGGAGAGGAATTACTATCGCCCAGGGTAAAATTCTCAAATGAGGGATTCAGACTGTTATAGGAGCCATCAAATTGTGGCTGTTGTTGGTGATGTTGCTGGTGATGTTGTTGCTGCTGATGATGTCGTATGGGACTGGCCGGTGCACTTGTATGTAAATCACTGCCCGATACACTGCTCAATAAACCGGGCGATGATCGAGGACTAGGCGGTTGTGGTGGCTGACGATAATCCGTTAAATTGGCCGATGATGAATTTGTTGATCCTAATGTCGGAAGAGGATTAAATGTATTTACCGTTACTGGTGCTTGTGTTGTACTTGTCGCCAAATTGGTAAACGATAAATGAGGTGAGGCGGCAGCGGCGGCGACGGCGACAACGGCATTGGCATTGGCATTGGATGTAGGCGAGTGTTGTTGCTGATGGTATGGAGAGCCCGGTGCTCCCCCACTACCAGCTCCTCCTGGACTAAACGGACTGGGTGATTGATCCCGGTCGCGTCTTTGATTGTGCGGTGACATCACAGGCGATAATGTTTGCTGAATTTGCTGTTGCTGTTGCTGCTGCTGCTGTTGCGGCTGTTGCTGTTGGGGGGCATAATGCTGCAGGGCGGTGAGATCGGGCAGGGAGCCCGTATTGGCATAATTCGCCTGCTCTTGCAGTGGTCTAAATAGATTTTGAAATTTGGCGTTATATGGCGTGGTTTGTTGTTGTTGTTGTAGCTGTTGTTGTTGCTGCTGGTGTTGTTGATGCTGCTGTTGTTGTTGCTGCTGTTGTTGTTGTTGTTGTTGCATTTGCTGCATTTGTTGTTGTTGCTGCTGCTGCTGCATCTGTTGCTGTTGCAATTGCCGTTGCAATTGATGCTGTTGCAATTGCTGCTGCAACTGTTGCTGCTGATGCTGCAATTGCACTTGATGCGGCTGCAATGGCGAAGGTTTCCTTCTTTGTGCCTGTGGACTAAAACTGCGACCTATGTGCTGAAGCGGTGAGTGAGATCGTTGGTGGACTCGTGACGGCTCCTGCTGCTGTTGCTGGTGTTGTTGGAGGGCATTTCCCTGTTGTTGTTGTTGTTGTTGAAGATAATTGGCATGCAACGAGTTCATATCGGTGGCAAAACCAGTTTCCGCTTGCACTGCCATATTTAAGCTTTGATGTAATGCCGAATCAGAACTGGAACGCCGCCACAGGCTTTCTGTTGTGGGTGGACCCAGGAAGTTTGGATTCAATTGGCCATTGTCCATAGTTTGTGATTGGTTGCCGGTGCCGCTGCCATAAGGGGAACGATCTTGTTTACGTTCTGAAGGTCTTCGCATTGGTCCGACGCCGACACTACGACCTCGACTTTCCCGATGAGCTGTTGGTGAACCGCCTCCACCACCACCTCCACCTCCGCCACCGCCACCGCCTCCTATGCCATCTGGTGAGGCACCACCACCACTTGCTCCACTACCCGTTCCACTGCCATTCCCCGCTCCCGGCGATGAATTGCTAACCACATCCTGACCCTGACATTCCAAAACCTTTTGATGTGATTGTGTATCATCCCTTTTGGTGGCATACACCTCTTTCATAATCCTTTCAAATTCAGCCGTGCCCTCGGCCTGTTTCTGCTTCTGAAGGGCAATCTTCTCACTGAATTTCCGTGGATTGGCCATTATTTCTTATTATCTGTAAATATATTGAATTGAGAGAGAAAAAAAAACTCTATTAAGATTCGATATTGATTATTTGTTAATTGATAAATTTTGATCTTTTAACTACATATTCCCACAATCAATTTTTAAATACAATTTTAAACAGGTGTTCAAGTCAAATATTCTTCTTCTTCTTCTTCTATGCCAAATGATTTAAAACCCTCAACATAGAAAAAGAATATGAAAAAATGTAACATCGATCGAGTGACGCGAGCCGAAATTTGTATACCCTTTTACAATTCCTCCAATTTAATTCTAACATTTTCCGTCATATTTTGGTCTGAAGATTTTTTAACTCTTGTAAATGATCTAAATTACTTTCTGACAAGAATAAAAGATATATGTATATGTATGTTATAGTTATCAGATCTTAACGAAATGTGGTGGAAACGTGTAGATTTCTATAACACTTATTGGATATCGAGTTTGATATCGGCATAACCTATTTAACTACTTTGGCAGCTATACCTTATAGTGGTCCGATTCCACCAATTCTTAAACTTGATCAAAATGCATTTTGGAAAAGCTTATCTACCCAATTTCATCCAAGTAGCTTAAAATATAAGGTCTAACAGCTGCAAAGAAACAGACAGGCAGACAGACATACAGACATACATATGTACATATAAAAGAAACAGATAAAAGATGACGAAACTAAAAATAATTAATTTTTACGAAATCAACACTAAACTAGAGAGTTTAACTAATTTAATACACACCCATATATATATATATATATATATATATATATATATATATATATTATAACTATTAGATTTAATATTAAGTATAGACACTGACTACCCTATTTACATACATGGGGTAAACTTTGTTGTTTTTCCTATTATAATTCTCACATAGTAAGAACTAAAGAGATACAAAGCTGCTATCGGGCTTTAAAATTTGTTTTTTTTATTAAGGATTCTATTATAAGATCAAAGTTGAACTTAAACTACCTCGAAGAATCATAAAAGCGTTAAGAGAAAAACTTTTCCGGCTATCCGTTAAAGTGTTTCCCCTTCTCGTTAGTTTACTCAGTTTTAAAAACAACTAAAAAAAATATTGAAATATTATTTCCAGATTTCAAAAATTAACCGAAATTCACTGTAAATTGAAATCTTCTTCTTTACCTGCAAAAAAGAGTTCAAACTAATAAATTGGCGCAAAAAAAAAAACTGAATTCACGTAAATATTTTAATTAAAAAATTTCCATAAAAATAATTTATATCTTAAGAAGAGCTATAGGATTTCGATCTACAAATTCTAGCAATTTACATGGTATTACGATTATAGGTTTAAAATATCTGTTAATTAAGGTACATATGTACATATGTATTATAAAAAGGAATTATAAAGAGAATTTTCCCCCATAGAGAATAGAATGTGAGGGTATTAAAACTTCAGTGTGACAATGTTTACTTCCGGTATATGCTGGCTGTTGTGTTGTCTGCTGACTGGTTTTGTTTCTATTTCGGTTTTTTTTTTGCTTTTCTGTATTTTATCAATTTATCAGTCAGCCAAACAGAGCCTCTAGCTTCACTAACTGATAAGCCAGATAGTTGTTGGCTGCCATCCAGCGACAAAAAAACAAAAAAACACAAAAAAATGAGAGAAGAAAATAAAAAAAAAAAAAAAGAAATAAAAATTGCCTTTTGACTGCCTATGACATTGCGTCGTAATAAGTAATATGTTTGTCCAACTGCCGCCCGGTCTCGGGTTTGGCTATCTCTGTCTTACTCTAACTCTCTTTTTGTCTCAATATATCTCTATCTCTGTCACTGGAAATTCACGCTCCCACTCTCTCTCTCCTTCTCTCTCTCTCCTCTTCATCTAGCTGTGTCTCTTTCGGCATTCATTTTCAATGCCATTGCATAATGAATGCGAGAGATATAAAGTATGACAAAAACAACAAAAACAAAAACAAACAAAAAAACAAAATAAAATCAAAAAGGGCGGGAAAAAGCAAAAAAAAAAAAAAAAAAAAAAAAAAAAAAAATTGAGCGCTTAAAAAGAAACATTGTGAGCAAAGCAAACAACACGTTTATGGTTCTTTAGAAACTTATGGGCAGCAGTCCCGCTTCGCTCCGCTCCGCTGTACCGCCTAAACCACTCCTCGACGACTCTTTACAATCACTCTCTCTCTCCCCACCCCCAACATTTACTTACTTGGAACTCGACTTGAGAAAAATAGGGAAAAGGAGGGGGGCGGCAAGTGTGCAAAAATGGGGGGGGGGGGGTTTAGACACCAGCTGCATTATGCAAATGTCTCGAATTGCGTAGCAAACGAAATAATTTTTTTTTTTTTTTTTTTGTGCATTAATTTATTCCGGTTCCGTCGCAGTACAAAGATCCCAAAAACAAAAACAGAAAGAAAAAAAAAAACAACAACAACACACACACACGTGAAGGGCATTTTAAAAAAGCTTTTTTTTTTAAATTTCATTTTCTTGCCGATCTTTTCAGTGTCTGTGAAGATATATACAAAATATATACAAATGTATAATATTTTTTTTTTGAGAAGAGATTATGCTCTAAATATTATCGAGTTAGGCTTGGGCTTGGCTATTTTTAAAACCAGTTTTTGTATTATAAATTTTTTTTTTCCTTTTGCTGTGATCTGACTATGTGGCGTGGCTAAGATTGTGTTTTATTTAAAATTTTATTACTTTTTTTATTTTTTATTTTTTTGATGATGAGCTAATGTGTGTGTGTGTGTGTGTGTGTTGTTGTTGTGTGAATATGGTGACAAGTCAGCAGATCGCACACAGACAAAAAAAAAAAAATACAGACACAGATACAATCTAACAAAAAACTCGAACTTAACCAACCAGCCAGCCAGCCAGCCTTTTCTTTATCTTTGGCGAAACATGCGAAAAACCATGAGAATAGTGTGTGTGCGTGTGTGTGTTTGTGGTGCCGTACCAAGTAATGCATCAACAGGCTCCACCAACCCTTCAAAATATGTATATATACATATATATTATGATGAAGTCATGAATTCTCTTATCTGAAGCTTCACGACCTATATATAGATCGACCCTTTGCGCCAAAGTTAAAGAAAGAACTTCCGCTAAACGTTACAATCCATTCAACAAATTCAAATTCACTTTAAGGTGAATTAAAAATTGAACATAAACATGAAAAAAAATATTCACATTGAAAATAGTTTTTTTGTTTTTTTGGCAATTGCATTAATCAAATGCAAAAAGTTTTTTTAATTAAAATTTCTTTTTTATTTTTTGCATCTTAAGTTCCGCATTTTATATTTCATATAAGGAATCTATCCTGTTCAGATTCTGCTAATATATAGAATACATACATATTTATGCATATATGTATGTACATACATATGTATGTATGTATATGTATATATATTTTTCAGTTTGGTTTAAATCTTAAACAGTTTAAAAATTAAATTGAAACTTTTCATAATAATTGTTCCATTCCATATAATAATTGTTGATAAAGGGACTTATCGTATTCTTTTTATACCCTTACACAGAGGGTATATTAATTTTGATCAGACAAATTTGCAACGCACAGAAGGAACTTTTAAGATTCCCTTTTTATGGTAAGTTCTCTTTTGAGGAGTTAAGTAAATAGATAAAATTCTAATTATTGCTATAAAAAGTATTTTAATTTGATATAATCAATATATATTTGGATCAGCATAAATAGACGAGTCTATCTAGCCCTGTCCATATGTCCGTCTGTCCGGATCAACAGCTTCTCCTTCGAGATTCTTAGAGCTAAAGAGCTAAAAATTTTCAACATCCCGATCGGACGACTATATCATATACATATCTCCCATAGACACGATCGTTCTCAAATAAGGTTTAAGCTCAATAACTCTTTTATTTTTTAAGAGAAATTTAATTTTAATTAAGTTTTATCAGAATCGAACGAATATATATTATATAGCTCCCATTGAAACAATCAGTCCAAAATCAATTTTTTGTTTCTCAAGCTAGTATAGAAATACATAGGTCTGTTGAATTGTAACAGAATTCATCGAATATATATGCTATAGCCTATTCTTATTTGCTATTCCTGAAATGTATGTAAATAGCAGCCCAAATTATATAGAGACTATCTACAAAGTTATATGAACTTCGGCACGAAAGTTAAACTATCTTTCTTAGATGGTTTAGTTTAGTTTAAATCTTTAACAGGTTGAAATGTTTCCAAAAATATTTGTTCTGCCAAAATCTCGTTCCAAATTCCATATTATAAACGTTTATCCTTGGCTTTTAGCATTCCTTTTTTATATGGTAAGTTCTCTTTTGAGGGGATGAATAGATACATATGTATATATTTAATTATTTCTTTAAAAAGAATCTTAATTTGATATAATCGAAAATATTTTGTTGCCTTTCTTTCTAAGCATAACTATCTAACTTATTGTATCTTTAAGTTGATTTGAATAAAAGTTATTTAATATACATACATATATGTATGTATGTACATACATATATGTACATACATACATATATGTATGTACAAACAACATATAAAGATAGTTTAGAAAACTTTTCGAGTCTTCTTAATTCATAAAATTTCCGCTACATGTGGGTGATTACCCCATAAGATATGTCATATTTGTAAAAATTCCCACAATATTATGAGTGAGTCTTAAAGGTGGCATTTACCGGTTTATAGTCTAATATAATATATACATACCTAGATGTATATATGTATAAATATATGTAGTTATGTATATGCATAAAAGAAAAGATACGGCTACGTGACATGAACAAGTTACGTACTGATAAAAAAAACGATTACATTTCAATTGGATTATGTATTTCAGTCTTATTATATCAAGTTTATTAAAAAGAAGCATTTAGAAGGACTAGAAATAATACTAAAAAAAAAAGGATAACTTAGTTATGATCTTTCTACTACTATTAAGAATAAAAATAATAATTAAAAGATTCCATAGATTCCGATCTCTCTCTCTCTCTCTCTCATTCTCTGTGACCACAAATTGATGACTAAGTGAATGCCGCTTATTCGGAAGTCTCGGTTGGATGTTAAATCAAACCAATTTGGGTTTGAATATATATATATATATATATACATATGTATATATATGTGTGGCCAAAAGCTTGACTTAATTTGGGATTCAATCGGTGACTTTGTCATCATAGCCAATTGTATCTATAAGAAGGCTAAGCACGCCCCAAAAAAAAATTTCATCGTTTTGTGTTTATTGTTGTTGTTGCTGGGCAGAACGGAAATATTCCCACGAATCGATAATCACATTTAATAATGATTTAATAAACTATGAAACGATAAAAATTACTTAGGGCACAATAATATTTCCAATATCCCCCCCCCAACACACTCTCTCACACTCCGTTACAATCTCTCACCACCGCGGACACTTGTTCTGTTCTCTCTTTCACGCGCGCACACAGACACAGTTAAACACAAAACTTTATACATTGATTTGAATAATAGTAGAGTTAAAATTATCCCGCCAAAATGGTTTTAATGAATGATTGAAGACAAAAAAAAATTGTAAACAAACTTTATCTGCATATATGTATATACTTATATATATATATATATAAATATAATAATAATTGTTATTATTTCAAAGTTACTAAAAGTAATAAGAAGTTGTAATTAAAACAAAAGTGAACAAATACTTTTGTGGCGCGCTGTTTTTGTTTTTGGCTATTTCATTTTTTAACTATTGCATTATTTGCTAAAGAAAACCATTTTGTGCTTTCTTGCTCTTTCCCTCTCTCTTTCTCTTTCACTTTTATTTTTGTTGTTTTATTTGATTGTTGTTGTTGTAAACATAATTTTGATTTAGTTTTACTTAATGATTTACTTACATACTTGTCAAATACGCGCGCTATCTTCTTTCGCTCGCACGCACCTCTCTCTGTCTCTCTCTCGTTCGTTGTGCCCCAGCAAAAACTCCAATTGGAAGAAGCTTTTCTTTTGCTCACTCACTCGCTCTTCTTGTTTCTCTCCCTGTCTCGTCGCTCGTTCTCTCTCGTTTTCGGGTTTCTTAATTGAAATATATCCCTTTTTTTATATTTCTTCTTTCTGTTTTATTTTGATTTTTTTGTTGTTGTAGCTTTTGGTGATAAAACCAGATTTGAGATTTTAAAACAAAAAACAGAAACAAGCAAAAGTTTAAAAAAACACACACACACGCACAAAAAAAAAAAAAAAAAAAAAAAATTGATTTCTAAAATTGGTTGTTCACTCACTCACACAAAGCAGAACTGCGACGTTGTTATTTTTATATATAAACTTTTCTTTTGCTCTTTTCTGTTGTCGTTGTTGTTGTACTTGTATTTTGTATTTTTGCGCTCAGCTGGTTGGCACTTTTTTTTTTTATATTTTTGGTTTTTTTGGTTACCGCACGCCGTCAAAATGAAAACCGAAAACGGTTTATTTTTTGGTTTTTTTCTCTCTCGTTTTTTGTGTTGCGCCTTTGACCTCTTTTCACACCAAAACGTCGACTGCGACGTTAACGGAGACGTTGACAGAATATTTTAGAATTTGTTGCTGCTATTGCTGGTGCTATTATTGTTGTTGTTATTGTTGTATCTCCTTTTCACTTTGTGCATTTCCTTGATATTAACTGTATATATATTTACAAATATATTTATATATGTATATATATATGTATATATATATATATATATATAAGCATGTATGCATGTATGTATGTAGATATATGTATGTATATTTCGGTTCGATTTGCTCCGATTTGGCTTTTGTTTTTCACACACACACACATACAAAACACACACACATGCACACACACACACACAACACACACTGGCGCACAGGTACACTCACAAGCACATTTATTTGGGGGGCGGCGGTGATGCTGCTGCTGATGGTGTTGTTGTTGATGATGATGAGGGAAGTGTTGGATAGATTGTACACAACTCACTTTTAATCTCTTTTTCTTTCTTTCTCAATCTGTTGTTCTGTTTTAACCTTTCTTCTTGTTGTTCTTGTATTCTTGTTTAATGTTATTTTCGTTGCGTTGCACTCGCGCACACAAATTTGCTGCCATGCTTCTTCTTCCTGTTCGCCTCGCACATCTTCGTCTCCAAATTTTTTTTTCTGGCCTGCTTCAAAATTTTTTTGGTTTTTTTTTTTGTTTATTTGTTAAAATAATTTCCGGCCAATGGCACTTGACTAGCTGTTGCGTTTTTTAATTAATTTCGTTTGCATTTGCACAGCAACTGCGCTGCGCTGCTTCAATATTCACAATTTTTATTGCACATTTGTTTTGTTATTTTTTCTTCCTTCACTTTTTGTCAGTGCTGGTAAATATAACTAGTGTTGATTAGTGCTGAATGCACAGTGCTGTAAAATGTTTGAAGTAAAATGAATATAAGAATTTACTAAGACTTTTATACAAGTATAAGAACAAAAAAAGCGTTGCCAGAAAAATTATCGATATTTTTTCTTTAGTCCGGCAACAATTAGTTTCCGGCAAGATACGAGCCTAAAATGTGAAAGAATTATTGTTTTTTGTTTTATTTTTTTTGTGTTTGTGATAAAAAGCATATCTTTTCTAATAAATATTGTACATATGAAGTGGAGCATGCGTAATTGTTTCTCTACGCAAAAGTAATTCGAAAAGTGTTTCAAGCTAAATTGGTGCCAAAAATCTACAAGTCGGCTAGTAGTTTCGCTTTGCATCTACCGAATCTTCAAAACGGAGACTGCAAGTAACGGTTAAATACGGTTAACGCCGCGCGGTCTACCACAATGTAAAAGTCATTGTTTCCATCCAGATGCTTGTGAATGAAATGTTAATTTCGGTTTTTTTTAAGCGGGCAGTTATCGAATGTGTCGAGCTTACCGCGTAATCATTTTTATCGAATGTATCGAGTGTATCGCGTAATCATAGTTATGTCGCGTCTCTTACGTTTCTTCACGTTTAAGTTTTTGTTACGAGTTTCCGTTGTAAGCTCTTCGCCAGATTCAAAAATATGTTTGAAAATTAAGCACAAAGAATTCAAGTAAGTAAAATGTTAACTTTAGTTTTTATAAATATAAAAATATATTTACAAAATATTTTGTCTAGGTTTAAGGCTGTGTAACGTTTTATATACCAATTACTAACTGCCTTTTTTTTGAATAAGAGCATAAATTGGTAAAGAAATAAGTTTTTTTTTCTATTTTAAAGATATTTGGATTATAATTTAAGTCTGGGGAAGAATAGTATATATGTATATAATATAATAATACATACAATCGGTAAAAGCTCTGACTGATGTCTGCTATCGATACAATTTGTTCCATTAATTTTATCGGCTAATGTATCCAATCAAGATCAATTTTAAATATTTTATTAACAAATAAAATAAAAAGTTAAAGTAATTAGAAATAAATTTTGGTGTCCAATTGGTAGTTTCTTTTGAAACGATTTAAATAGTCTGTTAAATTATAACTAAAGCTATCGGCTACAAAGTTTGATTTCATTTAAAGTTATACAATTTAAAACTTGAAAAAGAGAAAATACTTTTATAAAAGTTAGATTTAAGTCTTTAATTATTAATGGATAGAAATAGGAAAATAAAAAATAACCAATAAAAAATAAACAGAAAGGATAGAGAAAGTAAATGTCATCATGAATAGCCAAAAGCATAAAAGGACACTTTAGAAAGTCATTCAAAAAAAAAAAAAAAAAAATAGAGACAGAAAAAGGGCAAAAGAGAGAGAGAGACCGAGAGAGAGCAAGAGAGTGAGTGAGAGATAAAGATATTAACAAATTACCTATGTGTAATAATGTTATTGTTCAAATAATATTTTTAGCATTTAAATTGGCATATTCTCCATATTTATACACACCACAGGCACTTAAATATATATATATGTGTGCCTGTGTGTCTGTGTGTGTGTGTGTGTGTGTGTATGAGTGTCTTTATGTCCTTGTACGTACGCCTGTTTCCTTTTCCGTTAACATTTTGTGTCTGGTTTCCGGCATTTTTGAGCGCCATTTAAAATTGTTTTCCCCGATACGAATCTGTAGGAAAAATTTCGTATGGTTTCGTTTCGTTTCGTTTGGTTAGCTTTGGTTCCCTCTATCAGTTTCTTCTTCTTCTTCTTCTTGTTCATTTTTGTTCTTGTTCATCGCTTTTTTGCCTTGAATTGCGAATTGGAAGCAAATTGGCGGCCTCGGGCCAACATTTAAGAGAGAGAGAGAGAGAGAGAGAGAGAAGCTAAGGAAATAAGGACACAAGCAAGACCAACAACAAGTTGCAAGGTAAAATGGCTGTCAGAGTCATTTCCAGGACTCTCTAGCATGGCCACTTTTGCATGTTTCCTTGTCCACTTCAAGGGGTATCCTAAGGCTTTCCCCTCACCACCACACCATCTTACCTCTTCTCTTCTCTTCTAGCTCTTTACCATTCATGCCCTTTCTGGCTGGTATTGTTCTTAATAGCCTTTCATAAATATTTGTACGTTTTTGGCTGCTTTATGTGTGCATAATTCATTCATCAAACTGTCAAATGAATGTCAAATCTAATAGGCAGAATGAAGGAGAAGAAAAAGAAAAATGGGAGTAGAGAAAAGAGAAGTAGAAGTAAGTTCATCCACTCCCCCCTCCACACTCTGGCAATATTTGCTCAATTATTGAAATGAATTAGTCGACATCATTTACGGAAGGCGACACGAGGGGTATACCATATAAACTAAGGCTGATCAATTGATCCTTTGCCATATGCATAAATAAAGAAAATCTATTTACTAAACAAATTCTGAAATACTTAAAAAAAAAAAAAAACAAAAACGAATCGTTAAAGCAATCGAAACTTATAAAACTTTTAAATTGTTTATTTTGACTGACCTGATCGAGTTTTATTTTTTATATACATATATTTATGTTTGTATAATTATTAATCATTTTTAGAAAAAATAAACATGAAAATAGATTTTAAATTCATTTCACTTGAGACACATAGAATATCTTTTTAAATCTGAATAATCGGAGATTTCCTGAGTTCGGACACTAAACACAAAAAGTTAAATGATTTTTTTTATTTAAATCGTGTTTACATCAACATTATATGTATATATATTTTTTTTAAAAAGATAGATAAAAAAAAATGAACGTGCAAGTATTTTATTGCGAATGAGAGAAAAAAAGAATATTCTAGACAATAAATCAAAATCTCTTAAATCTCATTTTATAAACTAGAATAAATAAATTAATAAATTCTTGATTTTTTTATTTAACTTTTTAATTTTTAATTTTACACTTTCGAAGCGATAAAATGGAGTTGTTTTGACTATTCTAATAATTGATACCCCCTTCTATTTTAAATTCAATTCTAACACTACGCCCATGTCAATTTGATGGAATTTTTGTGTTTGACCTAATATTTGATAGCCATTTTAGTTAGTTAGCCTTCCATTAGTTGATTATGACAGAATAGTCTTATATACGTATATACTGATATATATATATATATATATATATATATATATATATATATATATAGGTATATATATGTATAAATATGTACATACACTTAATATTTCATATAAATTCTAATTTCATTTTATAATCAAAATACTGTACAAATGTTTACCCGCCCCCCCTCCAGCCGTCCTGGGCCCACTTTATTACAATCATTTTGCCTTTAGTTCGTTTTTCATCTAGTTCTTTGCATACTTCTTACTTTTCATCTTCTTTTCATTTTCTATGCTTAATTATGAAATGAAGGAAGTAAGGCGGCAAAGAAGACTTGGATATATACCCTGTACATATACAGTCGACTCTCGTTAGACTTTTCATTGATGGTTCTTCATCATCCATAAAGATATTTCAGTGGAATTTCAAATATGCAAATAACTTTGCAAATTTGAATTATCGAGTGTTTTAAACGAATTACCGTGTCGTATCAATGATTTTTTAGTTCGAATTATCGAGTGCATAAAAATGTATAAGCAGAATTCGAAATCTATATAAAGAGATTTTGTAGGGGACTCGACATAACTTTGAATTAAAGAGAGGTTCGAAATATCGTATGTGTGAATTAACGAGAGTCGACTATATATGAGATATGTATTCCATAAGGTCAAATTCCTTTGAAATCGCCATTAATTGAATATAAAATTTGTTAAAAAAATTCTTCTAACAAACTGAGAACAGCAAATGAACGCTTCTTCGCTGTTATAGTCTCCGGACATAACTATAACGACACGTCTATTGATGCTGAACAAGAATATATATACTTTATGGGGTCGGAAATAATTTCTTCTGCCTGTTACATACATTTTGGCGACTTTAATATACCCTTTTACCACCCTATGTGGGTACAGGGTATAGAAAGCTCTCCCCAATTTGTTGGTCTCTCTCGCTCCCTCCCTCTCTCCCTCTCTCTGTCTATTTAAAGCGCTCTCCTCTCATTGTAAAAATGAAACAAGTCAGGCATTTAATTAGTGGAACACAGTTCACATTTAACGCATATTAATTTTCAACTACCTTATCATTCCATACCATGGCCCATAAGTACTGTTATTTCTGTGTGTATGTATGGTATGCATGTGCGTCTGTGTGAGTTTTGGTTTTGGCCATTATCAGGCCTTGTTTTCGCTTGTTATCATTCGATATCATTCTTCTGGGCCATTCTCCAACCATTTACTTGACATTAAATGGCAATTGCCTTCTGATTGTATGCCAATAATATTCGCATTGATTTCTCAAATTTCAATCAAAGTTCAGTTTCGATTTAGGTTGTTGTTGTTGTTTTTTTTTTTTTTTTTTGATTGTCCTCTATAGATACCAACCGCAAATGGGGTATATTAGTTTTCAATAATAGTTTGTAATAATCTACAAAATTTTTGAACAAATTTGATGAAATTTAAATAAAATATGAAAAAAGTTTAAGAATTATGTCAAATTATTATAAATTAATTAATTAGTTATTATATCATTTCAAATGCTAATTTCATAGCTTATCAAAATCGATGAACTATATCTAACTATATCTTATATTACATTTTATTAGTTTTATTAGGAATTTATGTTAAAAATTTATAAAAATAAATTTTTATTGTTATTTATTCAATTTACGAGCATACATATATATACATATATGTATATACATATGCATATATATTTAAGCTATACATATACAGTGCCGCTCAAAATGTTTCTTACATTTTTTTTATCTCTCTCCCGTTTTTTTTTGTGATATATTTTTCCATCTTTCCTTTTTATTTTGAACATTCGTTTGATTACTTTTTGTTAAATGAACAAAAAAAAAAAAAGTAACGGGACAAATGCAACGGCAAATTTAGAATTTTCAAATTCGTCGATTTTTGGCTCATCTGAAAAGGTTTGACACCTTCGTCTTTACTTTTTGATTGATAATAATAGAAATTATATTTCCCCTTCATATTATGTTACCTTTCAATTGATTTCATTATCTTTTATTTGTATTAATTGTTTAAGCAGAAAAGGTCAAGGTCTGTGTGAAATATTGAAATTTATCTGAAATAAAATGTTCCTTATAATAATAATAATAAATAGAAATTATATTAAAACATAGATAAACTTTACTCACTTCAAAAATGATTGAATTTTTTTTATGTAACAAAATTTATTTTGCTTAATTCGGAGTGCTAGTTAGTTTGGTTAGTTAGATAATATATATGTATATTCAAAAAAAAAAATAGGGTATAATATCTTCCATATGAATTCAGTTCGGTTTGCTAAGCATTTAGGTTTTTATTTTGATTTTGTCTTGTTGCTGTTGTCGTTGTTTTTTTTTTTTTCATTCTTTTCTGTTATTTTGTTTGGGTTTATTTTTTTTTTGGTTCTTGTTTTACGCTGTTCAGTCGAGCGTTTGCATTTTTGGCAGTAACAATTAAAAGTAACGACAGTTGACGCCACATTTAACGGTACAAACACAGGACCCATATACAAAATATATATGAGATATATATATATATATATATATATATATACATATAAACGTACAATATTCTCTTTCACTTTTACTGTATGTGTGTGTGCGTGATGAACTCGTAATAAAGAGATAGTCAGGTGTGAAATTAAATTTTATGTTGCAATACCCACAAAAAAAAGCGAGAGAAAAACAACAACAACAACAACAACAACAAGAAAATAAAAGGTAATCGCAAACGAATTAAGAAAGAAATATAAAAAACAAGACGCTCAATGGTTCTTAATAAAGTGATCTATATATATTCTATAGATTCATTGATCAGCGGATTAAAGTATTAACTATTTTTTTTTTAGCTTTAGATCCAATGGCAACAAGGTGACAAGGTGGCGTTAAGTGCACAAATTATTAACACAAATATTATAAATTATTACAACAATGTTTTTTTAATATAACAGATATAGATATATATATAGATGTGGAAGGTATTAAAATGTATTCTTAGTTAATTTAACATATTCTCTCGACACTCTTTCTCATTGTACAGTGGGCGAAACGGCTGATTTAGCTCCGATTAATTAATAACTTCTACAAAAATGATGCTATTTTTGTACGGATAATTGTTTTTTTGTAGATAAATATATTACACATCAAAATTAATGAAAAAAAAAATTTTTAATTTAGTGCAAATATTTTTTTTTTATTTGTTTTATGATAGTGTAAAACTGTTCTTTTCGATGTCTAGTTGGTTTTGCTCCGTTTTAAGGCATTCCATTAAAAATTTTCATAATTTTGATTCTTTGCACTATTTAGGAAATATATATACACATTTTCAAAAAAATCAAGCAAATTGGACAACTATTTCATAAAAAAAAGTGAATGCATTGGAGAGTTATTAATCTATCATTTAATCATTTCATTGAGTATCCCTGTTGAGGTCATCTAATTGGTCATTAACTACTTAATCAAAAGGTGGATGCTAATATCAGCTATGCAGTGGAAACCTATAAAATTAGAGCGTAGATAGATCATAGTTTAATTATTAATTTTTGTAATCATCAACTCTGACTTTGTTCTGCTTGTTATAAGTTCTTGATTCCGTTTCTCTCTCAGTCTTCATTTTCATTCTATTGAGCAAATATAAAAATTTCCTATAAAAATCTTTATGATTGTTTTTGTCAATATATTTTCCATGCTTACTATTATACTATTTAAATTTTTAATAATTATTTAAATAATCCAAATCGAAATTACATAATTTTGTAATAAAAGTTTTTAGAAATTTTTTATAGCATACTTAATGGGTTAAGCATGATTGTTAATTGAAATTGCAAATTTTGCCAAACGACACACAAATGGTCATATCGATATGAGAACTTGTGCAATTTTCGCCTTTTGTTTCGGGGAAATTAGATTGTGTCCTTGTTTCTTTGCACATCCGATGTATCTAACAGACCTTCCCCTCCCCATCTTCCCATCTCCCCATCTTCCCATGCTTATTCTCATCTCCATTCCCATTCCCATTCCCATTCTCGTTGTACTTACAAATGTGTCGTGTCTATGGCACGTTAGCGTCTTTGATTCCGTCTATATTTGTTTCATGGTGGAAGGAGAGGAGGAGGAGGGGGGTGCTGAGAGAGAATGGCGAGACATTCAGATAGACTATTGAGTTGCTGCAAAAGGATGAATAGGTTAGGTAGTAGGAGATGGAAGGATATGGGATTTGTTTCCTTAATGCTTCCTTGTCTGGAAATTCTTGTTGTTGTTTGTCAATGGCAAAGCACTTTAGTTTTCTACATTAAATGTGGAACACCCTTCTCTCTCTCTCTCTCTATCTTTCTCTCTCTCTCTCCCTCTCTCTCTCTATCTTCTTCCCATTTTGCCTCCACATATTTTTTTTCTTTGGCATTTTTCGTTTAAAATTTGAAATGAAACTGGCCCTTTTATTCATTAAATTACACAAATGGGATGAGTTTTTTTTTTCCTTTTCTATATACATATTCACATTATTTTCTTTCCCTTTTCGCTGTTGTTGTTGGTGTTGTTGTTGTTGTTGGTATTGGTGTTAAACTACTTTAAGCTACTTAATTATTGATTTCATTCAGTTAAATCGATTGAAGCGACTGCTGATTCTCCTTTCACCTCATAAATCTTCAAGTTGAGTAAAATGCAGCTAGACGCTGCCATTCAAATTGCTCAATTGATGGCGGCTAACAATGGCAATGGCAAAGAAAAGGATATATGTATATATATATATATATATGTATGTATGTATATATACCTATCTATCTCCTTTTATTTTCCCCCCATTGTGTGTGTGCTAGCTGTCTGTTATGGGCAAAAGAGAAATCAAATTGGTAGGCAAAGTTGTGGGTGAATAAATTGTGGAATAAAGTAGAATGGAGAGTTGGCTATCCAACAACTGGCCAAGTGAAGCGTTAATAAGCTCAACAACAAGAGTGGCAGGCAATCTATGCTGCCTGTCAAGCGAATGAGGTTAAACCTAAACGATGAGATAGCTATATTCATCCTCTCTCTTTCTCTCTCTCTATCTCTGTCTCTATCTTTGGCATTATGCATTTTTCATGTTTTTGGATTGTGTAGAAAAATAAATATTTTTTTAATCTTGATTTTTAATATATATCTCTTGATTTAAGATTCTTTGTTTTTGTTTAGAAACAAATTAAATATTATTTGGTAATAAAATCTAAATGAAATTTACTTACTATATGTATATATAAAAGTAAAATTCTCCCTTTTGAATACTTTTTAATATAAATCGAAATACTTTTCGACGTTTCCTTTTTTTATTTTCTTTGATTATCAGCTATTTTTCATAATTCAATTGTTATCTTTAAGTTGTTTCGGGAAAATCATGAAAATTTTTCGCTCAAAGTATACATTTTCTTTTGCCAAAACGGAAAAAAACCAACAATAATAAATAAGTTATAAAAATAACAATAAATTAAATGAAAATACGTATACGTAATATATTGAGAATTAATGGCAAAATATTGAAAAAGTAAAAGTAGAAAATGAATTTGAAAGAAAATTATAATTTTATCGATTGAAATTTAAAATCTTAGAATCTGAATAATTCGGTTTTTTATTCCGATAAATTGAATAATTATGTAGGTACATAGATGTAAATTAATTTTCAAATGTCGATAGAGAAAAAAGAGTATTCAGAACACGTTCTTATCATATAGATATATATACATAGTTGTTTCCTGCATCTAAATTACCAACGTTTCAAAGGGTGGTAAATCGTCTGGTAGAGTGTGCCTGGCCACACTCCCTTCCCTCCCTCCCTCCTCCAGTGTTTGTTTATGCACTAAACAATTGCATTGGCCCTCAACCGCCATTCCTCCAAGGAATCGCTTTTCCCTTTGGGAATATTCTCGAAAGCATACAATAGTAATAGCTCTTCATTGTGTTAATATATAATATTGCCGTTAGTGGAATTTAAAACAATTCTTTGTTACCATTTTTATTTTTCTCTTCACTCTTCACTCTTTTATTTTCATTTTCTTTTTCTTTTTCTTTTTCTTTTTACCCCCCCCCAGACAAGCGAATGAAAATGAAGACTTTTACATTATGTTCGTTCTGGCTTGTGGTATCAATGTTTGCTTCATTAACAGCTGGTTGGAACGATGAAGAAGAAGAAGAATGGCGGCTGATGGTGAATGATGGTGAAGTAGTTGATAGCAGTTGGTATACACTTGAACTGACACCAGCACAACAGTTACTGGCCGATGTGCCCGCATCAGGTAAGAGCATTAGTAGCAGCATACCAGTAGTTGTTGTTACACCCACCCTCCCCCTCCCTCCACCCTCCCCACTTTCGTTGGATGCTGCAATTAACTTTGTTTATCACGCATATGCCGTGTGTATGTATGTATATATATATGTATGTCTGTGAGTGTGTGTGTGTGTGTGTGAGGAGGGGGGGGAGGGGAGGAGGAACTGTGTCAACGTTATATACGTAATTGGTATTTCGTTCGTTTCGTTTTCGAGCTGCATTTAGTTGAGCTAGTTTTGCACCTAACCCAAAAATAACTCAAGTGTCATTCGCGTGTTTCATGCATTAAAGTTCTAGACATCAGGAACTGAAAAGCTATAGAAGCAGAAGCAGAAGCTGGATTCCAGTATTAGGAGCAAAAAACAGGAGTGGGGGGAGCAACAGAACTAAAATACAGAGTGTCATAGGCAGTCAAGAGCAGAAGGGAAGTTAGCGAGCAACGAGGCGAGTCTTCTATATACAGTGAAAACCCATTAAAAAGGCTCAAACTAATTTAACAAATTTTAAAGATGTGTATTTTTCCTATAAGTCATTATTACTTTATATTATTTTATATTATTTTATATTATATTATATTATATTATGTATTATTTTATATTATATTATATTATTTTATATTCCTTTATATTTTTTTTAAATTATTTTATATTATTATATATTATTTTATATTATTATATATTATATTATGTATTATTTTATATTTTATATTTTTTATATTATTATATATTATTTATTATATTTAATTTTGATGCTTGACTTATTGTTGTATACAAGGAATTGAATTGAAAATTTGTATTAAAAATATATATATCATAAATAGATTTTATAGATAACTAGATAGTTTTCTTTTTTTTTTTTTTTACTAAGAAGGAAAACCAAATTAAATATTTAGAATTACATTTAAACTGCTTAAAATTCTTTGTTCATAGAAATGTTAAATTATTTATTAAATGTATGAGAATAAACAATTTAGCGGCCACATATGCTATGGTCTATTTCTATTTAGATAGAATTTATATAGGAATCTAATAAGTTATTAAAACTATATAAAGACATACGAATATAAATATTATTATTATTAAAGTATAGGATATAGTTGTAAACTATCACTTAACTATATTTTCTTAGACGAAAACTACTTCCATGCACTATGAATAAATCTATTTAAGTATTGATCAACTATAACGATGATCTTATACATATACAGTTATATTTTTGAATATAGAAATCTAATTTATCTATCTATTTATTTCTACGTCATTTATATCGATTGTCTGTTTTAGTTAGTTATGCCTGTACTCTTATCATTCGCTTGCTATGCGTTAAGTGTGTTTGCTGTGTGACACTATTATGGCTTAGTATATTTTTTTTTGTAGTTTTATTTTCCGCTGTTGTTGTTGTTGTTGCTGCTGCTGTTGCTTCAGTTCAGTTGACAATTGCTGTATCCGCTTGCCGCTGACAAGAGGGATGCTCATTCGCCCTCCAGCTTGCTCTTCCTTTGCCATTGCCTTTGCCTTTGCTGTTGTCTGTTTCTGCCCGTACGTTGATGATGTTGCTGCTGTTGCTGCTGCTGGTTTCCGTTGCAACAGAAGCGACGACGTTGGCAGCAGCATTTTGATGTCACTGGTGTCATTTGTCACGCTCTGATGTTGTTATTGTTGTTGTTGTTGTTGTTCCTGTTTTTGTTGCTATTGTTGTTTGCTGTTGCTGTCTGTTGTTGTTTACCGATGCGTTGCTGTTGTCTAGCGTTGTCAACAAAGAAGCACACACACACACACACACACACACGCACACACACAGAATTATACCCCGCACACAATTTCTTATATCTGGTTCAGAGTGAGAGCCAAGTTTATTCTTGGCATCATTAAGCGACGACAACAACAGCAGCAGCAGCAACAGCAACAGCAATAGCAACAACAACAGCGTCAACACTTAACACATTTTGTTGCCACGCCTACTCAGAACATCCTATGAGTAAAATGCCATGCCAGCCATTAAAATGTAAATTTCTAGTGGTCACGTGATGTTGGGCAAATATTTTCCTCACTGCATTTCAACTTGGCATACATAAAGCAAAACAGCAGCAGCAGCAGCAGCAGCAACAACTATGTACAATAAGACCAGCCAACAAACTGACACTAGCTGAACAACAACAACAATAACAACAGTAACAAAACAGCAGCAACAAGAACAACTTTCGCTTTTCCTTTTTCGCTTTTCTCGCTGACATTTTAGGTCAGTTGTCGCATTTATTTTGGTTTTCTTTCGTTTTTGTGTTTTGTGTTTTTTTTTTCATTTTTTGCCTTTTGCACTTTTGTTTTCAACTTTCAACTTAAAAATGTGATTTATTGCCGAGTGAAGCTGTGAAAAGTTTTTGCGGTGCGTTAAACATGGCGTATGATTAACGTCAATGCTGCGTATGCGTAATGTGCGCACTTTTTGACTGGCATGAGAACATGGCCAAGAGGCAGGCAAAAAAAAAAACTTATTTTTCCCTGCTTGTTTGTTCATACGTACTTTCTGCGTAACATTAGTATATCTGTGTGTGTGTGTGTGTGTGTGTGTATGTATGTGGCAGCTGCACACTCGCCCACTCGCCTGCAGGCGCACTCGTCTAAGTGCAAATTATTTCAAAGCGAATCAAACTCACACACAAAGCGACAACCACACTTGAAATTAGTTGAAAAAGTGAAATTAAATTTTGTTTTTTTTTTGTTCCGTTAATTCTCTTTTCATTCCCCACATGGTTTAATTATATACATACATATATATTTTTATCAAAATTGAAATAGTTGCATTAATAACATTTTAAGAGATTTTTTAAATTTATTTAAAAATATGCAACCGCCTCTAAATTTTAATCCAATTGGTTAACAATCGGTGAAGAAATTCATTATATTCAAATTGAATTTATCGGTTATCTAACAAAATTAAAAAAAATTAAAAAAAATATTAATTTAAGCGGTTATAGTTAATGAATATATGTAAGCAATGCAATAAGATTTAAAAATGAAATTTACGGTAAAAAAAAAATGTCTATATTGATATCATTTTAGTTTTAACAAAACGAAAAGCAAAATAAATTTTCCCATTCATTTTTCATGATTATTCCCAATTGAGATTGGGACCATAAAAAATAAATTTTAGTTGTTGTTGCTATTTTTTTGTTTTGTTTTTTTTTTTTTTTTTTTTGAAATTGTTTCGTCACAAATTGTTTTCGTTTAGGAAATTGATATAATTATTTTCCATTTCCCATGCAGTTTTCTTTCTACCTTTTCCTTTTTTTTTTGTATTTTTCAATCAGCAATTGTTTTCCCCTATTTCCTTTTTGATGGGCAAACAATTTGATTTCCTTTTTTTTTTTATTTTGGATATTTTATTTCTTTTTCTTTTTACCTCTTCTTTGTTAGTAGTAAGGATTGAGTTCTATTAAGGGTTCTGCTGCTAACCAACCCTCTCCCTCTCTCTTTGTCTTTCTATCAATCTTTTCTGCTCTTTCCCTTTGCTTCATTTCTTCTGTTTTTATTTACATTACTGTTAAATGTTCAATTGATTGCCAACTGCCATCAACTTAATGTTATTTAGCTGCTTCTATTTTTCCTTTTGTTTATCATTGGCCGATCGAACGGCGCGCAATGGCAACTTGTCTAATGACTGCAATTTGATATGCTTATCAAAGATTCATGCGAACATTTTCCAACAATCCAATCCAATTCCAATCACACATGGTCACCTGAAAGGAGACGCTATGTTATATACATATATAGACAGGGTGTTTTTTTTTTTTAATTTATATATGTAGTTAATATAAACAAATTTATGGCTTAATAATAATATTAATAATAAGATGTTCTGAGAGAAATGAAAAAAAAAAATAAGAAAAAGAAAATAAAGGTCATAGAATATGGCAGGACTTTCAGAGGGTTTCGATTTCGATTTTGAATATATGTATATATTTATTCTAAAGATAATGCACCTACTTTTATACACATGAAATTTAAACTTTGACCAATTTTAAATGGGTTTACACATTACATATTTCTTATTTCCCCTCACTGTCTTATCTATCTCTTATATCTTTATCCTAGTTTTAGTATTTTGTGGGAAATGCACTTAAATGACATTAAGTAGCTAGTTAAACTCAAACAAAATGCTTAACGCGCAATCTGAGAACAAAACAAGCGGTGAAGTGACTTTGGGCTACTCAAGTACTTTGGGGCCAGACGACTCTTGGCACAGAAAAAAAAAAAAAAAAAATAGAAAACAAGATCCAGGAACAGAACAGGAACTGGAGTTTTGGAGTGTGCGTTTCCGTCGTTTCTTTTCTTTTCTTTCTTCTTTTTTTTTCCTTTATTATCGTTTTCCTTTTTCTTCGTTTGTTGTTTTTTTTTTTTTTTTTTTGTTCTTAGTTTGTTAAATTGAATTTCTTGCTTGGAGCAGACACTTAAAAGCCAAGTTTTTTTGTTTTCCTTTCGCAGAACGCGGCAATTTTTTGCTCTACCAATTAGCCTTGGCCATAAATTCTGGCAACTTTTTGGATCTGGAGACGATACACGAAGTGGAGATGGTAGAGGAGCTAGACTCCAATTGGTTGGCCGCAATGGCAAATGAATTTCAGGTAAGAAAGCTGGCCAGGCCAAGAGAAGATTCTCATTTTATCCATATTGAAAGGGAATATACATACAGTATATATATATATATATATATATATATATGTATATATATACTATATGTATGGAGATAAAGGCCAGTCGAACATAAATCACGAGCACATTTTTTTTCTTCTTGTGTCTTGTTGTTGTTGTTGTTGCTTAACTTTTGGCATTTTTAACTTTAGCCCGGATATCTGTCAGAGAGGCACTTTTGGAATGAGGGTAGAGAAGGAGGGAGTGAAACAGACAGTCAGACAGACAGACAGACAGAGAGACAGAGAGAAGTAGAAGGTTGAACCATATGCACGTGACCATTTGGTGGGCACGCTCCGCTGCCACAGGATTTCATTTACAGCCAAGGGGCATGCCATCAGTAGTCAACAGTCGACACAAATGGTTGAAAACAATCAAACTAAACTTGAATGAAAGGAATTAGTTTTCTTTTTCTTTTTTTTATTATTTTTCCTCACTCACTCATCCAGAATGAAATGAATGAATTTTAGCAGTTAAAATTTAGTGTGAAAACGACATTTATTTAAAATGTACGACAGTTGGTTTTATGATCATTATTTTAATCATATGATATAATGATTGGATAAAACCGATGAGGATAAATAGAATCTGATGCTAACTAAAAAGAACTCTCTCTCTCACTATATATTGATATATATAAAAATATATTTTAAATAATATTTTTATCATGTGCTTGTATTGGTATTAAGTTTTCCATCAGCTTTTACACACAATTTCTTATATCTTTCTCAATTTTTTTTGCACTTGTTGACCATACCCAGATTGATCAGATTGATTGAAAATTCATTGTTTTTGACCATAATCACATCATCGAATAACACACAGATACACACACACATGCATACACATACACACACCTACAGGCATATGCACATGCTATCCAACACTTTGATGAAAGCAAAAGCAATTTGATAAAATCTATTCTGCTTTTAGGCGCTTAGTGCCTTTGATTGTGTCATAAGAGGATACCAGAGAAGAGAGAGAAGAGATACGTTGCCAACATCAGGAATGTAGTAAAGGGAATATACATAGCTGGAATATAGCCATATAGTCTGCATAGAAAGTTTCTAATTATCGCTGGCATAAATAGATGCGTCAAACCAAAAAAAAAAAAAAAACAAGAGACGAAAAGACGAAGGAAGATGGCAAATACCAGCAACTGGTCTTATATGGGTTTAGTTCGTGTTTCTTTTTTCATTTTTCTTTTTTTTTTGTGTTGGTTGGGAAGAGAGAAAGCAAAATAAATGAGAAAAGATGGTGAGGAGAAGGAGGGGGCTGGTAGGGGGATGGTTATGAAGAAATTTGAATATTTTGCAATTGCCTTTAGGGAGTTAAAGGGACTTGGTTGGGCGAGTCGATTGCATTTTGCAATCGCTGTGGCCCAGAGACATCTGCTTTCAATTTTTAGATTGTCGACACAAAAAAAAAAAAAAAGAAGAAAAAAATGCAAATTTTATGCAAAACAATACAAGCAACAAGCAACATCAGAACAACCGAACAGAACAGCTCCAACAGTGGTATAGAACAGGACAATGTATCCAAATTTAGACTAGCTCCGTCTGTTGTTTGGGTCTGAGCTGTTAGGTTTTATTTCAAGTTCCATTTTTTTTTTTTTCGGTACGCTTTTAAATATTTCATATTGATAAGGAAAAGAGAGAGAGAGAGAGAGAGAGAGAGGCGAGGCGACTGCAGGCAGTAGTGTAGTTCCCTCGATGGTCCTAAACGGTTGTATGAAATGGCACAGTCATTGTCGAACGAGATGCGAGGAGATGATACTAAGCTATTTACTTTTAATTTTAAAATTGTTTTGGCCAAAAACCCAGTTGTAGTAGACTTTGTGCAATTTTTACGCTAACTTAACTTTACTTTGATGCAAAATCTTAGCTCTTCATTAGGCAGGCCAAATAATAAATGGAGAAAAACTGACAAAAAGCAAGACTTTGAGAGAGAGAGAGAGAGAGAGAGATCTTCAGATGTTGCAGCTAACCGATTGTTGCCTTTAATGTGGCTTAGAGATATTCTCAGTAGTGCCAGTGGAAAAGTAGCAAAAAAAAAAAAGGCAGAACAAGCAGACAACAATGATGAACAAAAAGACCAAGACCAATACCAAGAATAAGAGCAATAGCACAACCAAAAAGCTGGAACAAAAAAAAACAGAAAAAAAAAATGTACACCAGGGATTACTTTGCTTAATTCAACTGCAAATGAAAACTGTTTGTTCTGTAAATTCAATCTGTTGGCATCTTGTTGACGTTGTCATTACGTCTTCTGTTGCTTCGTCTTCATTTTTTTCATTTCCCACATACATATATACCCCCTACTCTCTAGCTGGTTTTTAGCTACTGTTGTTAGCGCCTTCTTCTTCTTCTTCTTTTTCATCATCGCTTTTCTTCGTCTTCATCTTCATCTTTGTCTTCTTCTTCTTCTTCTTCGTTTCCCACTCGACAAGTTCATCAAAGCGTAATTGCACAAAATGGCGTCACTTCCTTAGCCATTGGCTCCATAGCAGAGGCAACTTTGAGGCTAACTATATATGTGTATGTATGTATGTATGTATATAAATATATGTATGTATGTATGCGTGTATGTATATACATATATTTTTATATGTACTCGAGCTTGACTTTTTCGTAGGTCTTTTGCGTCCATCCGTTGTCGTCACCGTCACCGTCACCGTCGCCGTCGCCTTCGCCTTCGCCTAATGGAGTCATAATTCTTCAGCTCGTTAGCAGCAAATACATGCAACGTAAATATGCTTGCGCCGAAAAGTATGCCAGGCATTTTTCGTCCGTTTTACATTTTTTGATACCCTGCCCGGTGGTCGGTACCCCCAAGGCATTTGAGTTGCAGGCGGCACAGTAAATGAGTTTGTGTGACCTGGTTAAGTCATAAAACAAAATCAAACACTAAGAGCTATACTTAAAAATCCTTTACAAAAATTCCATCATCTTGAAGGAATTCCGATTAGTAAGTAGTAAGATTTATACCTAAGTTCACACATATCTGTGTATGTGTGTGTGTGTGTAAATGTTATATGCATCAATTGTCAAACGTAATGCAATTAAAAGTTAATTAGTTTAGTACATTTGATTTATATAGTTTATAAAACTACAAATCTGAATCAGTTAAACATAATGAATTATTCTTTCAAATATAATTGAATGAAGTTTCTCAGGACTTTTTGAAAGAATCGTTCAAGTATCTTTAAATATGTTTCTGAAATGTATATATATATATATATATATATATATATATATATATAAGTATTTTAAGCTTATTTATTTTAAATAGAGAAGTGATTTTTTTCATTTTACATATTTTATATTTATTTTATTTATTTTTTTTTAATATCGCTGCAAAGTTATCAGAGAGGATAGGTCTTACCTTATCGTGTTGCATTATTTTTTTCAATTCAAGCTTTTGTCTTGGTAAATATATTCGAAATTTATTAAGTAAAATACCTAAATTTACTCAGTTATCTGATCAATATTAAAGAATATTATATGTATCAAAAACTTAATAGGGTTATTAAAGCATTTGCTTTGTTAATTTACATAAAGAGTATTATTTAGTCTACTAATCTAAATTATTTTCTTACCCGCTTCTATTTGTTTGCCTTTATTCCCTTTGGCTTCTTCCCTTTAGCATTATATTCTAAATGTATGTATGTGTGGGTGTACAGATGTATGGATCTGTGTTTTATGTGTGTGTGTGTGTGTGAGCGCGTTTGTGTCAGAGCTTTCTGTTAAACCTTTTGCCTTTGGGTCTTCTCGGTGGGCGTGACGATGCGCCCTTCACAGTGGCCGTTGTCTGACAAGTTGCTTAATTGAAAAGTGTTTTGTTTGGCAAGCCTTGGGCCATGATGAGCTACGTCCTCATTCGCCGCCCTTGCCATCATTGCTCACCCCACCCTTTCTGCTATTCCTCCTCATCATCCCCCCCTGTTCCCCTCTTTTGTGCCATTATCTTGCTGATTTTGCAACTTTATGTAGGTTCAATAATTTGCCTTTTATTTATGCGTGTGCTTTAAAAACGGACCAACAAAGAATTTTTCAAGGGTCTTCCGGTTTTGTTTTCTTTTACATTTTCTCTTTCTCTAAATTATCATGCTTTCTTTTAGCCAAAAAAAAAAAAAAAAAAAAAAAAAGGGCCAAAGAGAAGAGAGAAGAGAAAGAAGTCAGCTTGAAGAAGCATATTTATCACAACGCCACTTTTTATTGCTTCCTCTTTGCTTGACATATCATACGCACACACAGGTGCGGAGCTAGAATATTTGGGTAATTTCAATATTAAGTGTAAGTATATATGCTTATCAATAGATAGATAGATTCTAGATTAAAAATACATATAACGTTAGTATAGATCAAAATGCAGAAATATTATCTTAATATAACAAAACTTATACTAGATTTGATATAAAATGTTTAATTCTACACAGAAATATAATGTTGTTGTATTTCTGAACATAAACATATGTATGTATATAGATGTATACATACATACATACAATTTAGGCACTTAAATTTGAGTGGAAATCATCATATTTCCTTTTTCATTTATCAGGAGAATTAAGAAATATGTATATATATCTTAATTAGAATAATGTACCTCTAAGCCGCCCCTGTGCACATAAGAATAGGAGGGTGTGGGAGAGAAAGAGAGAAGTCTCTTGTTGCCATAAATAATTATGTTATTTTAGATTTTTCTTCTTCTGTTGTTGGTAAAAAGAAAAACCGTTGCCATAATTATCACACATTTTTCATTTTACATCAGCAACATTTTTCAGTGCTGAAAATTTTGTGACAGTTTGTACTTTATTTTTTGTTTGTCCTCCCTCCCTTCCTCGCTTTTTTTTTAATTTTTGTGTATGTGTGTGTGTGTGTGTGTGGGTGTGTGTAATTAAGTCACACCCAATGTCACATTAGGGGTATGCGATAAGTATTTTTTATGTATTTTTAATTAACTTTAATGCTTGATTCAACGAAAATGATCCGTTGCACTTAAAGTAGAAGCACATTGCTGCATCCCTAGAACTTGACTTGACTCCTCTCATCTCTGTCTGGTCTCAAGTGTGTTTGTCTGTCTAATTGGCAAATTTAATTAGCCTCGTCACTGGTCATGATAGGACGTGAATGGGCATGAAGTTGGCTACTGGGATAAGGATGACAACGTGGATGTGGATGTGGATGTGGATGAGTATGAGTACGAGTACGAGAACTGGTAGAACGATAAGTTTTGTTTGTGTTTATTTTTGATCTATATGTAGGCAGGTAGGTGGTGTATGGGCGGACGGTTTTCTGTGTGTGTGTGTGTGTGTATTATGTGAAATTCAATTTTCGTGCGCATATTTAATAAGCCCGTTTAAATTTGACTAGTAAATTTATAGTTCATTGTTGTGTTGGGGGGGTGGGAGAGGGCAGCTCTTTGGCCAATGCAAACGAATCGCCAACATTTACCGTTTGCACTAACGACAAACACAGGGAAATGCAACACTTTCAGTTGCTGAACGTTGCACTACGATGCTATGGATTGTTTAAGGAGTAAAGGTGAAACACACGGAATGGCAGGGGGGGAGGGGGAAAAGCTTAGTTGCAGTCAGTCAACTTTTACTTAAGGGCATCCATAGTAGGTCGATCAAAAAGTTAATAAATTTGATTATAATCGCTTAAAACGGTTGAAAAGGAAAAACGCCTTTGGAAAAAGTGAAAGCAATGACTCGATTCAATCAGTTAAAAAATATATATACATATATATCAAATGGAAATTGTTTTACAAGCAAATCTCTAAATGAAAAGAATTTTATAATTGCAATAAATTGTTTAAATTTGATTGATTAAAAAAAGTGAAATGTTATTTTTATTTGAATACTGTTATTTGGGAGATACACATATATATATATATACATAAATATATATATATGTATAGTGGGAGTAATAGACAGAATGTAGTAAAAAAAAAAACTATTGACTTTTTGCTTTAATAAAAATATTTACTAAGGAATGTTTTTTTGATTACTTTTTAAACCTAAAAATCAAATCAAACTACAATATTTACTTTATGGACATAGTTATCTTATTGTATTTGTTTCAAGGATTACCAAGACAATAAATCATTTATTATATTATATTTCGAACAGAATAAAAATGTTATCAAGAAATAAAACGTCTCAATAAAAATATTAGCCAAGTAAAATCTAAGGCCTTTCTTTGAATCAAAAATTAAAAATATCAGAAATTAAGGTTAGAATTCATTAGATATCATTATCATTTTATTAAATTTTAATTTAATAAATTTAAATGCTATCCATTAAATAATTACCCAATTTATCAATCGACCCTCTTGATATAGTTGTATGTATGTATGTATATACATATTTATATAGTATATATGTTATAACATTGCTTAACTGCTTTGACGCTGTTTACTGCAGCTTTCAATTAAGTTGCCGATGTTCCTCTACCCTCCGCAATCACCCTCTGCCCTCTGCCCTCTCCATTTCAGTCCGTTTCCCTCTTCTTTGCCCCTTCAATTCCAATCTCAGTGCCAGCCCCATTTTCAATCCCTGTTCTAGCTGCAGCTTGGTCTCCGTTTTACTTTAAGCCAGCTTCCCTTTTTAATTAGTTGACAAACTTGCACATTTTTATCGCTCCTTGCTTCCTGCTACCTTTTTAGTATTACATTTACTTTACCCCTTACCACTTGCGCCTTTACCCCCGTTGTCCTGTCAGCCAATCTTTTTGCCTGCACTCACTACTCGTTCGTTCTTTCATTTTATTAATTTCATTTTGCACTTGTAATTGCTGGTAAATATCGCATAGCTCATACGCAGCGTTGTACCGGAAATTAATTTTGCAGTTGTAGAGTTTTCATGACAATGACATGAACTAAATCCAAAAAACAGAATCCTTTACAATTAGCTAACAAACTTAACCCTATAGCAATCAATTTACTAATATAATAATCTTATCAATTCAATTTGTAGCATATAAATGTGTACGATACATTTCCCATGGATTTACAAAATTGGCTAATGGATAGCTATGGTCTGACTGTCACAGATGTTTATCAAAGTTGGCGGAGAAACCGTATCATCTCTTCACGAACCACCGGAAATGGTAACAGAGACAATACACGTCAACAGATGTGCTCTGCGGATGGTCAATGCTATGACATGGCACAAATAGTCACCGTCTGCTGCCCATTCTAAGTTCAAATGTGCGTTGTGTGGAAATAATAAAAACAAAAAAAAAAATGAAATGCATTTAAAAACAATTGAAAAGGAAATCATAAATTTGTGAATGGGCCAACCAATGGCAATCCGGTTGATTGGCAACGTGCTTTCAAACATCCACACACTCACTCACACACACCCAACCATTTTCATCGTAACGGTGTGTCCATGTGCATACGGTGTCCGCAATGAGACCATTAAATATTGTTCCTGTGGTCGACAACAGTGCGGACACGAAAACTGTCAAGTGCCAACCACTCCAATGGTATGTAGGTTGTTGTTTGCCAAAAAAGGATTTTTCAATATAATCACAGAGAGAGAGAGAGAGAGAGAGAGAGAGAGAGAGCGAGAGAGAGAGAGCAACGAGTTACTTACTAGAGAGAAGGTCTCACACGTGACCAAAGGAGTTTTAGTGTTGATTTTAAAGATTTCAATTGATAAATGAATTTCGGTCATTATTAAATGGTAAGTGTGAGAGACTTTTCAAAAAATTCCATTATATGCATGACTTACCAATACTAATATATCCTTAAATGTGCATGAATTTTTAACAAAATTGAATCTAAAGTTGTTAAAAAATATTTCTCTGGGTTTGCATTTAAATTGCAAATCGCGTGCAATTTATAAGAATATGTATATATAGTTATATTGAGTGTACAATTGTTACTATCTCTTTCTTCTACAAAATTTATACTTATAGGATATTCAATAGTCGACTAATTGTAGATGAATTATTTTGTTATTGCGTTTTTTCGTTTTTTTGTGAGATTTTAATGCGTGGCTGCTGCAATCAGCGACACTGAAAATGCGTTGGTCAAAGGCAAACCAAAGAACCAGTCGAGGCAAAATCAACATGCAACAGTGACAACAACAACCAACAGAGCCAAGCCAAAATCAAACCGAATGGCATTTTGCCTTCCTTTTTTTTCTTCTCTTCTCTTCTCTTCTCTTCACTTTTTGTGTTCATCTTTTGCATTTGCAGGTTATCTTTGTTTTTTACCATTTTGCTTTTTGCCATAGTCGTGCAATTGTTTCGCTGTTAAACAATGTGATTTTCAGCGTGAAATTTCATTCAATCTGCACGACCATAACAAAAAGGAAACGAGAAAAACAGAGAGAGAGAGATAGAGAAAGAGAGAGAGACAGAGAGAGAAAGAAAGAATGAAAGTATGTATGTATGTATATGCAGGTCAGCGGAGTCCAAGGGGGAGTGAATCGTTCGCACTGTTCCATTGGTCCATTCGTGGGCAATTTGTGTGCAGTTGAAGAGAATGTGGAATCTGACAAAAAATATGTCGAGAGGTTTCAGTTTTTCATACCCTATATACACACACACACACGCACATATATATATATATATATATATTTATTTATATATTGGGTATATTATTTAAATACACCTGATCGACATTGACACAATTGTAAACTCATTTTTTCAACTCTCAATAAAAAAAAAAACTGCAATTTAGGTTAATACTAAACAAATAATAGAGATTTAGAGAAACGGTTGGAGAATTTTAGTTAGTTAGCTATAATATTATTAGTTGCTATCATTTTTATATTGATGAGTATCAAAAAAGTCGGCAACCATGATCGATTTTTTTTTCAATGCAATTTTTATTTAGCTTTTTTCCCCATTCCATGTTTTCTGTTTGTTGATTTTGGCTTTTCTTTTCTTTTCATTTTTTTTTTTTTTGGTTGTATGTATTTTTTTTATTTTTTATTATTTTTTTATTATTTTTTTTCTGGTAAAATTGCTTTTAATTGATCAAATTGTTTTAATATATTGCATGCATATGCGATGCATTTTTATTGTTCGCTTGTTTCTTTTTTTTTTTGTTTTATTCTCTGTGCATTTTAAGCAAGTTGTTCAACTCGGAATAGTTGTTCCTTTTTGGCAACAATCGAACATTCATTGCTGAATGATAAATTATTTGCTTTAAATGAACAAGAGGTTTCAAAGTTTTATTAAAAAAAAAAACCAAATTGAGAGATACGGAATATTTGTTTTATATATACATGTATACAATTTGTTCGTGCTATATACATACATACATATGTGTTGTATATCTTTTGTTATTTTAAAATTTATCAATTAGTTAAATTTCTAAAAGTAAATTACGGAAAAAATAAATAATACAAAAGCCTCATTCCGATTCAATGGTTTTCGATAATTTAAAATACAAATTTGTCAATTATCTGGCAAATTTGTTTTATTTTTATATCCCATTAACTCGCAAGTGTAGTTATATATAAATATATCCTTTATGAAAAGGGTATAATAGGCTGTCACAAAAATAAAACCATTGCCATGTAAATCATTTCGCAGTTTTATGAATTAAAGATCGTCAAAGAAGCCAAGAAAATAATTCATTATTCAGTTTAAATATTTATTTTTAAAAACATTTCTTCTTTTGCAACAATTTTGATATTTTTTATCAGAATATCAATTTGTTTTAAAAAAAATCATTTTTTTCTAGGGTATATAAATTTTGGCTTAATCTAAGCTAAAATTGTTAGTCCATCCAAATGACTTTATTGTATTTGTTTAATGATTGCTTGTATTATTCTCATACCTTGACACTATTTGTTAAACTGAAAAAAAAAAAAAAACAAAATAAAGGAAAAGCTTATTCAGTTGCAAACACACAAATAAATAAATAATTGTTATGGTTTCTCGTTGAGAACTCACAATTTCAGTTAATCGAAATATGCACACAAAAAAAAAATGTATAAAGAGTAGAAAAAAAAATCAAAATTCACGAAACGGCAAAATAAAAAAAAAAAAATAAATACTTTTTAATTGCTGCAAAAATGAAAAGAAAAAAAAAATGATAATCATATAGATGCTCAACCTATGACAGAGAACCGATTTCGGAATACTCTTATGTATTTTCTAGTTGAAAAATTTATTTTTCTTATATAATTGCATATTTTACTACTGCATAAAACAAAAAAAAATTTTTCTTTATTTAAATTTTAAAATAAAAGTGTGGGAAAATATAAAATATATATCAAATTATAGGCGATATTATGTATTCAAATTAATGGTAATCTTATTCTATATGATTTAGTTGGTTAATTAATGCTATTAACATAGAAATTATATATGTGATTGGTTATAGTCTGGCTTACAGAGACAAATATTGTTCCAAGATAATTTTGCATATGAGGCATTTAAATTTTACATGCACATACATACATACACACATACATACATAATTATGAAATCAATATTTGGCATGTTTCCAACATGTTCTACAACAATTGCTCTATTGAATAATCGAAACAAATAAACAGCAAATTTACCTTATATAGGGTTTATTTAGTTACCTAATTAACCATTGTTGATTAATTAATTCTGAATGAATTAGATAGCAATTGATACTGATAACAATGTTTTAATTGATAGAGCATTTGCTTATATAATCGTAGAGTATATGATATATAAACTTTTACGACTGTTGCAATTTAATTAAAGATTTCCAGCGGAATGGCAAATAAAATAAATATACAAATCGGTATAAATAAAATCAACACACAAACAAGGACGAAATATATTTTTTTTGATATTTTTTTTGGTTTTTGTTTTCTCTTGTTTTACTATAAATGGCAACCATTTTAAGCGCGTTTTAAGCGGCATAGTAGGATGTGTGGAAAGAGATAGGGAGAAAGAGAGGGAGAGAGAGGGAGAGAGAGAGAGAGAGAGAGAGAGAGATGGGGAGATGGCAAAAAATGGTAAGTAAGTAATCTATCTACCACCTGAAATGGCAATCTGTCTGAGTTTTACTCACACTACAATATACGTACCTATATAGTATATATATAAATACATTCATATATCCATATGTATGTTTATGTTTATATACATATATATATATATCTGTATATCTGTTATGCAGGTGAAACGATATTGCTTCACTCAACTGTCAGAGGGCATTAAATAATATTTTGCGCTCAAAAGCATCCACTCGGGTATAGGGGAATAGGGGAAATGGGAGTTGTAAGGTGATGTGACATTCCTGACTGCATGCCAGGTAACAAAAAAAAAATAAATAAATAAAAAAGAAAGAATGAAAGAAAGCAAAAAAAAAAAAGAAAAAAATCAGCCACCCAACCGCATCATGGCAGCTGAACAAACCGAGAAACAGACAGACAGACAGAAAGACAGACAGACAGGCTGACAGACAGACACTTACACACATACATACATACATACATACATATATGTATGAACATATATAGAGTATAGATGTCATGTGCAGAATGATGTAATATGAGCCGTATTTAATTTTTTAAGTCAACCAAAACTGTTCTTCCCCCCACCCCCCCAAACTACCTCAGCTTTTTATCTCCCTTTCTCTATCTGTGTCCGTCTCTGTCTCTTCGAGTTTAGCATTGAAAATGTGCATAAATCGTGGCATATATTATGACTTCTGACTAACTGGCAGTTCGTGGAAGGTTAGTTCATATGATATTATAAAGCTCTTGGATTGCATAATACAACCTAGACTTGATTCAATATAAGGCATATGTACATACATACATACATACATACATAAATATGTAGGTACATATGCCAAGTTTTTTTTTTTAAAAAAAAAAAAAAAAAAAAGAGTATTTTTTTTTATTTTTAACTAGTTTTTATTTTTTTTTTTTAAAATTTATTTATAATTTTTTATTTTCTTTGTTGGGGTGAAATTTTTTTTGATAAAAAAAAATATTTAAAATGAAATAAAAAATGCTCAAAAGTTGCAATAGTCGCAAATAAAAATTGAATTGAATTCATCAAGTTGAAATCTGTTTCGTCTTATTACTCTCAATTTACTTAAATCAACTAACTTGAACAAAAAAAACAAAAGAATGTTGCCATTGTCTTAAAATTAACTAAACCTTATACTTACATATATTAATACACATGTTGCTTTTTATTATATTTCAAATTTACTTCGATTTATTTAAGTTTAATAAGAAATCTTTAATAGAATAAAAGGTAAAAAGATTTCTGACTTTTTCTTTTTCATTTTCGTTTACTTTAAATTTCACTTTTAACCTTTTTCTTGACTGTGGTTTTTCTCCCACTCCCACTCCTGCTCTCTCTCTCTCTTTTTTTTTTTTTTTTTTTTTGAATTTTAAATGTGATTGATTGAAAATTTGGATGGAAATTAATTTTTATAGCTTTCGTTTATATACAATGAGATGATTTGAAAGGCCAAGTTAAACTGGGATTGACTGGGCAAAGCCTTGCCATTTTTGCAAACAATGCCCAAGATGGCTTTGGCCATTTTAGCCAACTGCTGTTGACGTTCGACGTGTCCAAAATGCGGGCCTCAATAATTTGAGGTGAGTTTATTATGCAGATAAACAAAATGGCTGCCTCATCTAGAGAGTAAACTAAGCTGACACAGCATAAAGTTTTACCCACACTCACACACACACACACACACACACACAAAGCCACAGACACACACACGGACGGATGGACGGGAACAAAGTTGGGCGAACCTTTGGGCCTTTTGGTCAACAATTGCCAGCAATAATCTAGGCAGTTACCTTATTACAACAACAATGAAGAAAACTTTGCCATAACGGAAGTTATCTGCCTGTAAATACATAATCTTCATCCCCACCAACTCCGCCAATACCCACTCCACATTTCTATCTCTTTCACCCTGTATTCTTTTTTTTTTTTGTCTCGCTCTCGCTCTCGCTTACACTGTCTATTTCACCTTTTGCTCCACCCGAATACTGCAGTTCAGTTGGTGGGGCTCTGGCTGAGACTCTAGTTGGGCTCCCAAAAGATTTGCCACCTTGCGCACACCTTGAATACGGATTTATTTTTATTGCCACAGGTCTCGATTTTTGTTCCATTTTTTTTGCTTCTTTTTGGCTCTGGCTCTTCTTTTGCCTCCTTTCCTTTTGCCGTGGGTTCCGCATTAAGGGTTAAGCAGGTGCTTTATAAACCAAGCAGCAACTCGGGACAAAAACAGGGGGATGGGGCTAAACAGGATAGAATAGGATAGGATAGGACAAGGCAGGACAGGGCAGGACAGGACAAGGATGGATGAGCGTCAGCCGTTGGTTCTACAAAACGTTAAATAAGGACAAATGCGGCATAATGGGCAACCTGTGCGTAATACGTAGACGAAATAGATGGTAGATCCCGGTGTGTCATAAGTTGAGGCGATTGTAAAATTTACACCTTAAAATGTGTCCCCAAAGTGCAATCAAAAGATTTTTGTCAGTCGCTTTATTGTTAGTCTTTTTATGTCTGTTCACGAATATCATCAGCTCGGTAGTTTATATATATATATATATATATATATATATATATATATATATATGTATATACATTTATGCCATAAACCATATGCTTCAAGGCTGTTGGCTTAGTAATTAGTTAAGCATCGCATTTGTGACATTTTTGTTTTTTGTTGCCATTGTCTGAAATAAAGTGTCATCATCTTTAGTACTCTGAATATTTATTAAATTAATGACCATAAAAAATGCCTAGCAAAGTGGAAGAAAATATTTGCATATACTTAATTTTTTTTTTCTTCTTTTTTTTTGCTTTTATATATATACATATTATAAACGTCCTTAATCAGTGGCTCTAGTCAAGCTAGACTAGGCTTTTAGCAGCCTGAACTGGCTTAAAATAAGATATTTGCTTCAAAGTCTTTCTTTACCTGGCGGGCACAGTGTGTGTTTAAAAGTCAACGCCCTGGCTTATATTATGTAGAACATTTTTATTATTAATGATGTTTGGGTGATAAAGTTTTAATGGCTTAATATTTAGTTTTTGAAAAAGCACAATTTATGAGACCATAAGTTAACATTTTAAAGAGGACCTGTTGAAAGTTACACATATGTATATATATATATATATATGTATGAAACTACATAAAGCAAAAAACTAGCAAAAGGATTAAATTTGCAATTAACTTTTAGTTTCATAATCGATTTTGAATTTAGTTAAATAACTTATATCCTTTTAAAGCTAAACTAGTTTTAAGCCTTGCCTAAGTTATACTACTTATGTATATACATATATGTATAAATAGCTAACACTTTATTTCAACTGAAAAAGCTGACTTTGTACTTTTTAATTGAAAAAACGGTTTTTTTATGTGCAAAATATGAGAAATGTAAAGTTGCATGGCTTTAACGACTAGCTTATTGAAGCTAATCAAGAATATATATACATATATATGTATATGTATATGTGATTAATACTTTATATGTTACAGTGGACTGTAAGTTTTGTCGTGCTATCAGCAAGCGTACACAATGTGTGTGTATGTGTGTGTGGATATGAATAAAGTTTTCTATTTCATTACATAGACAGAGACTATAGATTAAAACAAAAGAATAAAAGATAAAAGTATATAGATCAAAAGCGAGAGTGAGACTGAGACTCAGAAATAAAAGAAGAGAGAATGAGTAAGAGAATGAGAGAGACAGAGAGAGACAGAGAGAGACAGAGAGAGAGAGAGAGAGACAGAGAGAGACAGAGAGAGACAGAGAGAGAGAGAGAGAATCCACACGACATATTGAAATTCATAACTACATACAAAAACCAATTATAATATCAATTTAAAAGGGATTAAAAAGCATGGCCCAGGGCTTAACCCGAAAGTCTATATAACAGTAGCCTACTTTGCGGCTGTTTGCCATAATATTTAAGATTTGTCCATTCTGTGTGTGTGTGTGTGTGTGTGTGTGTGAGTGTGGGGGTGGAGTGCAAACCAACAACTAAACTAACACGTAAATGTAAATTGCAAATTGCAAATTGTATTTGCCCGTTCTTTGAATCCCCCCCCCATACCCCATCATTCAGATTCTACTTTCTACTCCTCCATTGTATCTCATTCTTCATCATCGTTTGCTTTAGCCATGAAAAGTTTAAATGAAATTCTGAGCTAGCAGATTTTCATAATAAATAACGTACTTTCTCAGAGTATTACAAGGGGCATAATAACCCATAATGCTATTGTGCAATATATAAATATATAGTATTGTGTAAACACAGAATGAATTTTCAACAAGTGGCTCACTCCCTCCCTCTCTTTATTTCGTCCTCCCTTCCCCACTATCTCTTTTCTCTATATACGGATGTGTGTGTGTATGTGTGTTTGTGTTTGTATTTTTGCATAATTTATCTTATTTGCCAACATCGTCAACATGCTGATAACCACAATTTTGTATACAAAAGACCGCAATGTATTTGCCAGAGCGAATTTTCATTGGCAGTCTCTGGGATTTGTTTCACTCTCTCTCTCTTTCTCTCTATGTCTCTCTGTGTCTCTCTGTTTCTCTCCTTTTCTTAAAATTTCTATCATTTTTCTCATTTCTCTTTTCGTTTTTTTTATTCTTTAGCCAGCCTGAAGTAATTTTGTTAAGTAAAGATGCAGATAAGTGCAGTCCCATGAAGTGCAAATAGTCTAGCATTCAATCAGATAATACCGAAGTTTTTATACACTTGTAAAATAACTCGAAAATCGCCCAATTCGGTGCAAAGGCAAATTGATGTAAGTTTTACATAGCTATAGCTATATATGTACATATCTTTTTTCCTACAAGGATGTCGATATATCTACTTATAAGTTAAGGATTTTAGAAGCATTCGATTCTAATATTAAAGATCAGTTTAGATAATATCAAATTTAACGGATAATGCTTTGAAATCTTTATGCAAGATCATGATAAAATCTAAATTGGTGTATATCCTTTTGGGTATAATAATAGATTCTTTTGAAGATAACAGAATTACCCTCAATGTGAGGGTTTATATTTAAAAAAAGGAAGTGAGATATATATATATATATATAGGAAAAGATTCTGTAAATGCTTAGTGCATTGGTCAATATGAGGTTAAACAGTTTGCGGTTGACCAACGTAGTAGAGCGCTTTGCAGAGTTTGTATAAATTAAATTTAAATGCCCGACTAAGCAATTTAATTTCGTAAAACAGTAAATGCAAAACAAAAAGAAAAAGACAGAAAGAAGAAAAACACAAAAACGAAGAGAAATGAAAATAAAAGAAAAAGTAACTTACAAATATATGTAGATATGGATACCTTTTGATTACCCCAAGATGCTTGCTTGTCTATCAATAATGTTTGGTTACGCCATTTTCCAAATCTGAATTTCCCCCCAATTTCTTCATTTCATTGCCATCCCATTGCCGTGTCCAATCAATTGCTGGGGCTTAGACCATGAGACACATATAAATCAGTTTGGCATTGTGATGTCAAGTTAACAGGCAGATTACATGGGCTTTACCTGACCAGCTAAAGTAAAGACCACGATGATAGGTGATTGTGTTCTCAGAAACATTTTGAATCTTTCTTAAATCGCATTAAAACATTTTATCAGAATTTCTATATATTTAGTTTACCATATATACCATATGTTCCTAGAGAGATATATTGAAAATACTTCACAATGAAAAAGTTTCTCATTTTTTAAGTAATAAAAGTAAAAAAATAAATAAAATACATGCTAGAATAAATAGAAATTTAATGAAAAAAAGTTTAATTCTTATAGCTACAAAGCTTTTTATACTAACTATTTTTAAGCCTTTGTAAGCTGTACTTGAGTTTAAAGGATAAAATTGAACTTAAGTTGCTCTATTGTTGGCTTAATCTTTTAACTATTGCAAAGGTAGAAATGCATCTATTAAAGCTATATAAATAGTTATAATCTAATAGATCCGTTTACGAAAAGAGAGAAAAATTTTTAAATATTTTCGGTTTAGTTTCAATCTTTGGTATACCAGAACAGTTTGTCGTGTCTTAAAATTAACATGCGATTAACCAAAAGAGGCTTTAACGACATACATGCATAAGTTATACATACTTACACACACACACACATACATATGTCAATGTGTATGTATATGTACATATATAAAAACATGTATAAATAGGCTTTACTTATGTATACACGATAGCCAATCGAGTGAAGAAGGCGCAACAAGCAAATGTCAATTGAAAGGATAACGAGAAGACGACACACACACACACACACACACACCCATAAACACAGGACAGCACACACGCGCCAAAAGGACATCAAGAAAAAATTGAGTAGCAGGGCGCAAAAAAAAAAGAAGAAAAACAAAAAAAAAAAAAAAAAAACCGTTGTTGATAAAAGAAATTAAACACAAGGAGAACAACGGAGAAAAAAAAATAACGTTAAGCCCGCAAGACAATTGGCAGGCGAGCAAAGGAACGGCACGGCGAGGCAAGAATGAGGCTTGAGGCTTGAGACAGGACATTACAGAATCTGAGGCATTTGTCTGACTGTCTCGTTGACATGACGTTGCGCGAATTGTACAAGGATTGTGTTTTTTTTTTCTACTTCTTTTTTCCCTTTTGTCTATTTTATTTTTATTTTTTTTTTTGGTTTGGTTTGTTGTCGTTTCGGTTTGTTTCTGTTGTTTTCTTGTTGTCTGCCTACAAGTGAGCAACACGCGCCGATGATTATGTTGCCGCTGAGAACAACAACAACAACAACAAGACTAACCAACAGCAGCAGCAACAACAACAAAACAATCCGAAAACGAGAAAACGATGGTTAAAAATGATTCTTTTCGGACTCCAAAATATGTTTCATTCATTGAGTAAAAGTGACGCATGCGCCGTTGCATGCATCTAAAATAAATCCAATTGCCGCACAAGCAAGTAGTAGTCCGCATGTTGAACCCAACGAATTGTCAGTCAGTTCCTGTTTGCCACTCGTGCTAGCTGGACGTACTTGGAACGCAATAAACACGAGACTAAAAACTAACTCGAAACTATATGGTTATAAACAATCAAAAGAGTCGAGTTTTATTTCAACCGTTTGTTATTGAAGGTGTTGTTGCCTATCCGCCTGACTGCCAGCCGCTAGTCCGCCTCTAACTTTATCGCAAAACGTATACTACATTTTGGTTTCATTTTTTATTTTGTTTTATTTTTTTTTTGGTTTCCTTTTGACGTTTATTGGATTTGACGCACATGGAGGACAACAGAAAACCAAATAAATAAACAAACAAACAAACAAACCAAACAGACAGAGAAAGACAAGCAAAACGTACAAAAATAAAAGCCGGTTAAAGTGTTTTCCAGTGTAACTTTCGCTTCGGTTTATTGTCTGTAATACTTTCCACAACAAACGCCATCTCGTCGACCAAAGGAAACCAAATTCTAAAATAAAAAAAAAAAAAAAAAAAAAAAAAAGGGAAAAATTAACTTGGCCCATTCGGTAAATTTCTAGTTGCTTTGCCACTTGTTCTGTTCTTTTTTTTTACTATATTTTTTTGTGTGTGTGTGTGGTGTGTGTGTGCAAACTGAAAAGTAGGTTAATTGACGTGTGTTGTGGGTGTACCTACCTACATACAATAAAAAAAAAAAAAAAAAAATATAAAGAAAAAAAATAAATAAATAGAAAGCAGCAAAAAGAAACCTAGTTAAAGAAGAGAAGGAGAAACAGGCCCACATAGTAGTGACCACAAAGCGACCTAATGAATGTGTTGCAACATAGACACGCAACAAATTGTTCAACTATGTTGACATAAACGAACAAAAATTAACACCTCCCTCCTCCCCCTCCGGCAACATAGAAGAGAACTAAGGTAAGACACATGATACATACCAATACGAAATTCCAAGTAAAACTAATTATCTATACACAGTAAATTGTTGCAATTTATTTACTTTCAAATGGCTTTTCAATTAATTTCACAATAAAATTCTTATTGTGCTTAAGAGAACGCCATCAATTTTATAACAATTCGGCATTTAATTAAGTTATCTATTTGATCATTTGTAATAAAAATGCACTTCAAATGAAGTTAAAGAATTTCATTTAAATATGTCTTGAATTTGAGAATATACTTCTATTTGGTTCAACTCAAATTAAATTTATTAAAAATGACTTATTTAAATTGTTTAAATCCGAAATAGGTAGATAGAGTATAGATAGTTAATACCAAATTGAAATTAATTCTAGCTTATTTCAATTGAATTAATTAGGACTCTGTTAGGATATTTTTCTTAAAGAAGTATTATTATGGCGATCGATAACTTTTATTGCATTAAAAACACATTTTTTTTATCTAAAGTGTGGCAATTGAATAAGTCAACAACTTATGTGATATAAGTATTTAGTAAGTTGATTTAAAATTTCATAGCTTAAATATTTAAGGATCTCTGCGCCCACCAAAAAGGTTTGTTTGTAACATTATTATTATTATTTTTTTTTTGCTTCTCTTTTCTTTTTTTTTTTTTTAACATTTTTCATTTTATTTGTTCTTTTTTTTTTGTGTCTTTCTATGCAAATTTTCTAATTACCCAACTCTGCCGCATTGCCACTCACAATAAAATTTAAATTCATTTCTTTGTGTTGGACGAAAAAAAAAAAAAAACCAAATACATATGCAAAACTTCAAACAAATGTCGCCGCTTGGAGGTCTTTTTGTTGTTGTTTTTGTTTTTTATTTTGTTTTTTTTTTTTTTTTATTTTTATAGTAGTAGGGGCAACAAAATAAACCCCAAAAAGAGGAGTGGCAACAACATGAGGAGTGGGGTGAGGGTGAAAGCTAAAATAAATAAAGTGAGCATCATGCAAGTGGCTATGTCTGTGCCTTAAAGGCTCGTTGGGTGCACACATTTATTAATTTTTTTTTTTTTTGTTCTGTTTTGCACCAAGTGTGTGTGAGTGTGTGTGTGTGTGTGTGTGTGTGTCAAATTTAAAAGCATTCTCGGGCAATGTCCTGGCAGTTGGATTTGCTGTCTCTTTTTCTGGGTATTCCTGTATGTGTGTGTGTGTGTGTGTGTGTGAATGTTTGTGTTTTGTTTTATTATTTTGCGGAAGCTGCGCTCCAACATTTATAAAAAGGTTTTTCTTGCTTGCCCGTCTACGTGAGACACCAACAACATAACCGACACACAGACGCATATTGCTCTGCATTACCGTTATTTTATGACGGAAGTACATTTAAGCAGATTTTTCTTGGTCTTTCCCCTCACTTTTCTAAGAAGAAAAAGGGCTGTACAGGAATAGCAATATAAACAAAGAGAGAGCGACAGAGAGAGAGACAGAGAGAGAGGGAAAGGCGAAAAATGAACCGAAATTTAAATATTATTCTTTATACTTTGCTTTCCACTTTTCCTTCGTCTCGCTAAAATTTATGATCAGGCAACAATAAAAATCAATGCCCAGCTTATATCGGGTCGTCGACTTTAAGAATACCCTTGAAGCTCGTAAACTCCATTTATGCCGTGACATATTATATCGCTTATCGAATCCATTTAACAACGATATGTAGCATATTCTATTTGATTGATTAATTAGAAATAAATTGGAGAATTCAACATACCAAAATGGTAAAGCAAAATAGACAAAATCACCTGTTTCATAACAATGGAAAGGGATGGGGTAATGGTCATCATGCAGGCATCCCAACTATATGTCAGCCAACACAAAACTATCACTAAGTGGGTCAACCTTAAATTATCATTGATTGAGCTAATGCTTCATTTGTATACTACCGATATTAAGGCTTCGCTTTGACCTACTACGTATAGGTAAACCTACGCTATGGAAACCCTCACTCAAAAGAAAAAAACACCTCGTTGCTTACATGAAAATAATACAAAAAAAAAAAAATAAAAATAAATATTTTACCCTCTTCAACATTTAGCCTATGGGTGGACAAAATTTGCCTTTCGATGGCCATAAAGAAGGCTTGGACTGTTGGCAAGTTAACCGAAAGTTAATTTGAAGGAAATGGCAAAGTTAAACTGTCATCATCAGATCATATTTCATAATGTTTGTACTTACATTAATTGAAATTTAATACAATTACCAAACACCTAGCTCAATCTAACTCTGTATCTCTATCTCTCTCTCTCTCTTTCTTTCTTACTTTATCTAAATGTATATGTGTGTGTTCGGTGTGGGTGTGTGTGTTAGTAAGTGTGAAAAGCTAAGTGAAAGTCATGAGCCTCACATAAATTGCGTCCTCATACATGCTTACATACACCAACACACACCCACGCAAACATCTCCAGAATGGGAGAAAGTCTTTCTCTGATATAAGCAAGTGACTTAATAAATAAATTTACTTCTTCTGTTTATAGCCTTGAGAGTTTCTTCTACATTATTTTTCTTTACTCTCTTCCTCTGTTATCTAACTCTGTTTTCACGTTTTCGTTAGCCATAAAGTATATCTGCTGTTTGAGATATAAAGAACTGATAAAGGCAAGATGCTGCATATATATATAGATATATATATTATTGATATTTGTAAAATATTTTACGATTAGCTGAGAATTCTCATTAGGCAATTATTGTGCATTAGATAAAATCAAATATATAATGGATATAAAAATGAAAAATATTACGTTTTAAGCAGTATTGCTAAACGATTTTAAATTTATAATTAATTTTAAATTAAAATATTCCCTTATAAAGTAAAAAATATTCTATATATCTTTTAAGACATGCAGGTAATGTGGTTTTTTTTTAAAGATATTTTATAAGTGAATTCTAATTTAACTATTTTGCTAAATTTGATTTATTGTGAGTTTATTATAGTAGGCAATTATGTCAGTGTTGATTAATGAGTTTTATAACCATAATATCAGTGTTAGCTAGTGTCAACAATCTTTTTTAATCACCACCAAAGTTTAATTTAATGCATTTTCTAGAATAGACTAGAGTTTTATATATATATACATATATACAATTGGTAATTTAGAGCGTATAGCTCAGTCGGTTACAATCAAAATAATCCTTGACATTTTATTCTCTCGTCATTTTTTTTTTTTTTGTTGATGTGCTTAGCTTTTGTATGAATTATTTTATATGCCATGTTTAATGTGGATATAATCTAGGCTAGAGGGAAATTTCCAAGTAACATATATACAAATATCTTTCTCATTCCGTTTAATTTTCTTCCTTATTATTATTATTATTTTTTTTTTTTACATATATCTTTCTTGTGCTTTAAGCTGCATTTAAATGTCAATTGAAATTTGCACAGCATTAGTCGAGGTTAAGCATATACATACATACATACATACGTACTATGTACATACATTCATGGCTAAGTAGGAGTACTGTATAGTGTCACTGCCAAAAAGCAAGAGCGACATTTATTAAGTAAGTGAGCGCCATTGAAAATCAAAGCAGCAGAAAAATCTACAAAGAAACAGACAAGCCATAGGATAGATAGAATGCGATAGCAATACAGAAAGAGAGAATGAGAGAGAGAGAGAGAGAGAAAGAGAGAGAGAGTGAAGTAGAGGAAAAAGTTGAGTAAAATTTGCCGGCAAATGTGAATGTCTTGTGAACACCGTCATTCGTGCTCCCCGTCGATTGTCACACAGGCAAATGTCAAGCTCAAGCTAGCGCCTGAGGGTATGCAGCAGGCAAGAATAAAGACTCCTTTTATACATACATACAAACATACATCCATATATACATACTTGTAAGCGCATACACACACATATATATATATATATATATATATATATATATATGTATATGTACCTGCAACAATGTGCAGACATTTATGGCATCAGCATCAGCATCAGGGAAAAGCAGCAAGCGAAGCAGACAAAATGCCTCGAGTGGCATGCCTCTGGTATGGCATTCTAATGCCATCTTGGTGACATTTCCGTGGCGCATTTCGTGCATTAGCTTTTCTGTTTTCTTGCCATTTTTTCTCGTATTTTCCTGAAAGCAAATTTGAAACTTATAAGCGAGAGAAGAGGAGAGAGAGAGAGAGATAGAGATAGACAGCCAGAGGTACAAGATCAAGAATGTGGAATCAAAATTAAAATTATTTTTCTTTGAAAAAGATTTCAGGAACACTTTCTTCTACTTGCCATCATTACGAATATTCCATTCCTGTTCCACACATGACTGACATTCATTTCATACACGTATTATTTTCTGTTTTTCTTTTTCATTTTTTTAATTTTTACTTTTTTATTTTTAATGTACACCAACAAAAACTCAAATAAAATGAAAGAAAAGGTGAGATAGAGTGAGTGACTGAGAGGGTGATAGTGGCCCAAGGAGAGTTTTTGATGTCGTTGTAAGTTGATGATGTGCTGGCATATTCTGCTTATCAACCTGCCACTGACAGGCCGCACATAACCAACACACAGCCAACATATGTATGTATGTTGTCAAATGTCAAGGCTCCATATGCCCTTAGTTAGTTGCATTTTCAACATACATACATACATACAAACACACATGCATAAAAGTATATGTATGTATGTGTTATATCCTTATATAGATGCTAACTACATACCGTCTGAATGGCAGATTAAAACCTTCACGCTTCACCCTTCTCATTAAAGTTTTCACTCATTTATTAATTAATCATATACATACACACATATATATTTTTGCTGAAAAATTTTTCATAGCTGTTCCTAGTTGAAATTTTATTGTGCGGAAAATGTTTGCCCGCTCTCATGTGGCATAGAGTCTCGCTCTGCTCTGCTACGTATATACCATGTGCCGCATGCCACCTGCCAAACACAAGTTGAAATACTTTTTGCATAATTTACACAAAAAAAAAAAAAACAAAAAGAAAGAAAACAAAAAATAAAAAAAAAAAAATGCCCGCATCATTCATATGCCGCGTGGTACGTGTGCCGGTAAAGCAAGGTAACTAACAATGGCAAAGGTCTTGCTTTTCTTTTCATTCTTTTCTTTTCTTTTTTTTTTTTTCTTATTCATTCTCTCATTCTCTCGCTCGCTCTCTTTTTTCTTTGTTTCATTTATTTTAGCCATTGTTTATTTTAAAGTACATAATATTTATACGCCTGTTTAGACCCAAAAAACAAGGTTTAACAATTTTTATACTGTTTGGTGGTTGGTTACTTAAATGTGCCAAGTCATAGTTTACAATTTACAATGTAAATCAAAATAATTGGATGGGATTTACCAAAATTGAATTGAGTTCGCTTGATACGCTAATGTATGTATGTCAATTTATAATTGTAATGAGGCCGAAATAAATTTGATTAGGCCAAAATTTACATAACCTTAGGAAGTTTATACATTAAGCAAACAATTTCAATGTAAACTACATATACATATATGCATGTATGTATGTATGTATTTATATACATATACATATATGGATTATGATTAAAATTTGGCTTTTGTATGGCATAAATCGTTTTTGCTTCATTCAATTTCATTTATATTTACATTCGCCTAACTAATTAAGTTTGATTTGCCTTTTGTTTTGCTTCAAAATAAATCTATAAAGAATTATAATGCATCTATATAATATTTAAAAAAAATCCATAGGTAATAAACAAATGAAAAATATATATTTTATTTTAATAGCCAATTTTTATACACATATTCATAAATTTCAAAAACTTATACACTAATTTTCTCCATTGGTTAGGTATTCTCTAATAATTTTTACAATTTCATTTATGCACCAGTTTTAACTGGCTAATTTTTTCTTTTTTCTTTTTCTTCTTCCTATTTTTGTTCGTTTTTTGTTTTTGTTGTTTTTTAATTCTCAAACTATATTTCCATTCACTGTCAACGCATTTGAAAGTTATTTCAAATTTCGTTCAATTCCCCAAGTGGTGGGTAGAGAATCCAATGCCAGCAGCTTGACAATTAAAAACCTTTAAAAAAAAAAACGACAAGAACCGCACCACTCGAATGCAGCTAACCATAAAAGCGCGTTAAAAAAAGCGACCTGCATATATATACACACACACACACACACACAGGCCCACACACTCACAAAAACATTCACACACAGAAGCGCTTTGTAGCGGCAAGCATCAAATATGCATGTAAAATGCCGCACAGCGGGTGCTCAACAATTTTTGATATTTTTTTTTATACCCTATAACATACACACACTCATACACACACACACACACATACACACAGGCTAAAAGGTTATATAAAGGTCGCTAAAAATCCATGTCATCGGTATTATATAATCAACGCTAGATCATTGAGAATAAAATAAAAATTTAGACGTCAGCTACATAAATTCTTTCATATAAAATTTGAGTATTTAAGTAACATTTAATAAATATTTAAGTTTAGTCTAGCTATAATAATAAGTATATAGATAATATATTTGATTAAAATCGATGGAGTTATAACTCATGTTGAAACGAATCTCAATTAAATGAGATGCTAATGGAAATGTTAATTATAAATATTGCATTTCAGTAAATAATTTATGTTGTATTAAAAAGGCTAGCAATTTAATCCTTTTCTTCTTCGTATAGGGTATAGCAAAATCGGCTTAAATTATTATTTTTTTTTTTAAATATTTTTTTTTTTGTTCTCTTTTTTCCTATATAAATCTTAAATGCCCTGACATGTGTTCAACGAAAAGTTGAATCAAAAATAAAATGAAATCCTTGCGAATAAAAACCAACAAAACCCACCCAAGGCATTGCAACAATTCTGGATGTGTGTGCGTGTGTGTGTGTGCATTCATTTGGCCTATAGAACCAAAAACTCAACATCAAAATAAAAGAAAAACAATAAACGATGTAATGGTGTATGGTGTATGGGGTATAGTGGGCGCAAGAGGCGTGTCTCAGCGGGTTGCTTAGCAGCAAAAGCAAATTACTTATTTGGCCACGCCAATTGAAGTCAACAAACAAATTTTGACTACCAAAGAAATAGTTTTTACCACCACCCCAAGAACACAGCAGGCAACCAAATTTCTGATGCGTGTGTGCAAAATTTTCTTATTTATATATATATATATATATATATATATGTGTGTATGTATGTGTATATATATAAATACAATATTATGCAGATTTTGTTTATATTGTTTTATTTAGCAGACGGGTGAGAGGGAGTTAAGAAATACACAGCGGTAAATCAAAATACATGCATGCAATGCGTATGGTTGGATAGTACATAGTGGAATAATAAAGTAGACTAAGGTCTAGGCGTAGCTACTACAAGTCCATGATTTATAAGCAATTTCTCATATTGCATGCAAGCAAAATGCTACTACTTATACAAATTTCCACGATTTTGGCATAATATCGATAGTGATGTGTTTAGAAAATGAAAAGAACTTAGTTATACGATACTTTAGACTCTACGTATAGTCTTTAATTAATTAATAATAATAAAAAAAAAGTTTTTAACAAATATAGAAATAAAATTTAATTACTTACATTCACTAAGCTTGAAATAGCTAAGGAAAAAGGATGATTAAATTTCCCATTCAACATAACTAAAAGATAATATAAAGATTTAAGATTAAAGAGGCGGACAAGTCAAGTAAATAAATCTTTTATAAAAGTATTTTCGAAAGTACTTAAAATAATTTGTAAATTGATTTTTTGTTTTCACATAATTCTCATTTCGACTCACTTAAATCACATATATTCAAGTGATATATATACATAAATATTTCAACTTGTGTAAAAAATTGATAATTCCCATCAGGAATGCTCATCTCTAGTCTGGCTTTAGTCAAATTTCTTGACTTTCTCCGAATTTATACACACTCGCCCATACACACTCCGCTAAACACCAATACATTTGGCAAGTGGAAGGGGGAGGGGGTGTGGGGAAAAAAAATGCTTAGATATTTTTTATGCGTAAAATAAATTGAACTTGAGGTGAAGTGGGATGAGTTGATGTGGCAGCGTCTAGGCGAATCGGAGCAAGACAGGCCAAAGGCAAATCATTTGGAGTAGACGAAAAGCGACGAAGCGCATAAATTGTGGCACACACACATACTCATACACATAGACAAAGAAGGTGGCAAGCAAAATGCCTTTACTGTGTTTTCGCTTTGAGGGATTATACCTGCCGGAAAAGAAAGTTAGGATATGATAGAACCAAACCGACGACCCACATCTCTCTTTTCTCTGTCTCTTCCTCTTCAGTTCAGTTTTTTGTTTCTATCTTTTTGCTCCGGTACTCAGTCCGAAGACGATGGCGACGTTGAAAGCTCATCTCTAGAGATTTCTGCCTAAATTATGATTTATACCTTTATTATAATATTATATATATATATAGATTTTTTCTTGTTTCCTTTTTTTTTTTTTATACATTTTAGCTTGTCTACTTTGTAGTTACACTGACACGGCAGTTTTTTTCGTTTTTTTTTTCTTTCTCTCTACATACTCCCACTCCAATTTACTTTTAACTTATAGAAGGACTTTTCTCGATTCTCGTTTTATATTTTGTTTTATTTTCTCTTCTATTTTTCTATCTATTTTCTTTTCTTTTTTTTTTTTTTTTTTGGTCTGCTATTGAAATTTTGTGCTTAAACCATGAAATTATACATAGATATAATCGTTAAATGGCCACACCCCAAACGTGGCATTTTTTAATCGCCCATTGTGGGTCCCGATTGTGTGCTTGATGTCTACATAATGTCACTCAGACACCGCTCCAATGGGCACATTCATTCTCGTTGCCGATCCATCGACATCTCAGCCTAATCCATTGATATGTGTGTGTGCCCAGTGTCTGTGTGTGTGTGTGTGTGTTAGTGTGTTTTTGCTTGCAAATCGATAATACAGATCAAATTCCCTAACATTACCCTACCCCAAACCCCTTGTCCCATCATCTTAAATACACCCATGAAAATATGTGTAATAAATTTTTGTGTAACGCAAATCGAAGTTGTCGATGCCAAAGAGTAAACACCACCCCCAAAAAAAAAAAATCCAAACCGAAACCCAAAGCCAAACCCAAACCCAAACACCAAACACCAAAACCCAAAAGTATTTCTGGTACTAGTTTTTCTTTTCGTTATTTTTTATTTTTTGGGTTGATGATTTTGCCGGTTCTTGTTGTGTGCAACAAAACAAAAAAAAAAAAAAAAAAAAAAAAAAGTAAAAGAAAGAAGAATTTAAAGTTTTTGTTGTTCGTGGCAAATGTGTTGATGATGACAACGACGACACTAAGGACACTGAGGACGCTGACGACAAGGATGTCGAAGGCTTTGGCCTTGGTACTAAGGTTCAGGAATTTGCCTTTTTTTTATGTTGCGAAAAGGAAATTGCTTTGTAGTTGTATAATAAAATCGATGCCCGATTTTGATAATGATAGCCTAGGTAACGAGGCTTTGGGGTTAGATAAGTCTAAATGGATTCTCTTCTTTTTTTTTTGCTTTGTTTTGTTTTCTTTAAGAAAGCGAGAAAGAGAATAATCAAAAAGGCGGAAATATGCAAAAAAAAAAATAGTAAATGGAGTTCAATGATATACTTTGCGAGTATATAAATTGCATTGACTAAAACCTGAATATATATATATATATATATATATATATACATATTTAGATTAGGATTCGATTATACAATTTTCAACCAAATAATTGAGGTTCTTTTATGTTTAAATATTGGCTTTAACTATATTAATGATAAGTCAATACTTTTAAACGAATTCTGGTTCCAAAATTAAGTTTAATTATAATATAAATATAAATTTTTTATAAGATATTTAACTATTTTCTCATATTCGAAAGATTCAACCTATTTTTTTTTTATTTAAATTAATATTCACTTTTATCTGTGGGATACCTAAAATTTTATTGTTTTAAATGATTTCGTTTTAGCATATTTATATACATATATACATATATATATATTTTTTTTTGTTTTGCCACTTTGAATGGTTTTCAATTTCTAGTCTGTACAAATAGCTAGGTAAAATGAAGATTCAAGAAAAGATTTGCCAAATTGAAGGACACACACCTGATGTTTGTTCTGTATTGGGATCTAGGCCATTTAAAACCACACAGGCACACACATACACACACACACACACACACGTAACGAGTCATTGCAATTTAATGCAAATGCCAGACACATTCGTAATCAAGACCATGTACATAATCAAATTGAAATCGTAGACGATTCAAGTCATATTGATTTCTCCACTCAATTCTTAAGTCATATCGAAATGAATATTATATGTCTAGTATGATGAATATCTCCAAGCCATTTTGGTCAAGTAACTTGAAAGTCTAATAATGGAATAAGTTGAAAATAGTTGCATAAGAGTGAAGAAAAGCCACTTATGTGTCTCTATTTATCTGTCTGTGTGTTTGTGTGTGTGTGGGTGTGTGTGTGTTTGAGTTGGTGGATGAGTGGGTGTCCTTTTACTGGCTTTCATTTTGTTTGTAATGTGTCCAATAATAGTGGCATTACGCTTATTTAACATGCACGCACACAGATCTAACACAGATGTCCAAAGAAACGCACATGCGTGTGATGTGTTTGATGTCTATGTGTATGTGTATGTGTAAGTGTGTGTGTGTGTGTGTGTGTGTGTGTGTGTGTGCGTGTGGATACATAAAAATGTCCTTAACCCACAAACACTAGCATAGGGGATAATATTAGCATAATATCCATGTGTGTGTGTGTGCGCGCGTCTATGTGAGTGTGTCTCTCTGTCTGTCTGTGTATGGGTGCGTCTAACAAAGGCAAAAGCCGCATTGGGCCAGCCTACAGTTTGCTTTTGGGTTGGAGCTAGATTTGGATTTTTGGGTTAGCTAACGTTAGATCCAGAGAGCACAGAAGCCAACATTGCCATTGCCGTAAACTGACAAGCCACAAATACCGTAAGGGTATTTGTCCCTCAATGAAAAAGTATATCTGTTCTTCTGTTAATTCCATTCACCAATTATACGAGGTATCACAATATTGTCATAATCTAAAATGAAAATTCATCAACCGCAGATTTTGTCTGTGGCTAAGAATTTATTCAACTATCAATTAAAGTGCACCATTTTTAATATATGTTAATAACTTTAATAATTAATAATTTCAAAATATATGCACATAGAAAGTAAGAGCCATGATATTTATATTTGTTTCTCATTGTCGAATTAAATTAAAAATTTTAAAGACAAAGTTGTGGCCCACCGCAGACATTTCTTTTTAAGTGATTATATCTTGGATTTTAATTAATAATTAAACAAAATAATTAACTTAAATAATTAAACTAAAGAATTTAATAAATTGCAAAATTATAGTGCATTAAATAAGAATTGAAAATCACACAAAGTTTTCTAGATTAAGAGTTAACTTAATATAGCTTTTATAGGTTCTAAACAATTCTTAAAAATATTATTACTTCTTATAGTTTCTTTGTATTTTTAGATAAAGTAATTAATTTACGCATTAATCAATCGAGTGCGTTGACACAATATTCCCAATTATTTGAACAGCTTTGTTGCCATTTGGTAAGGATTAAAATGAAAAAGTTATTTACTATGTATAATAGTATATAGTCGTATAGTAGGATAACTATGTATGTATGAACCATAGCTACCATAGAAATTATCGGCTCAAAATTAGATTTTTGATTTTCTCATACTTTTGCCATAATCGAATTCGACTTTCCAAATTTTTTTTCGATCGAAAGGAGGTTCCGACCCCCCTCCCTAGCCAGGATATAAAATGTATGTGACATTGTAAAAGTGATTTAAACAAGGCATTCCGATTAAATTGTCCGGAGTTGTGAGTGTACACAAATATCAATGTGGTAGGAGTTATCTTTTTTGACATATATTTTTCTTCTTTTTTTTTTTTTTGAATTTGTTTTGGTGTTGTTGTTCTTCTTCCTGTCGGAGGCCTGACCGGTCAAAGATTAAGGACATAATGGGCGCGTGCCCGCATACGAGGATGTGGTGAACATTTCTTTTATATATATATATATATACATATATTTATGGTATATATCTGTATAGTGTATGTATGTTTGTATATATATATATATATATATTGTAGATGAGCCGCGTTTTTAATAACATTTTATGCCATTTTTGCTGGGCTTTCATTTTAGCAATAAATGAGCCGTTAAACGCTTAAAGTTGGCCAGAAAAGGCGCCTATGTGTGTTGTCTGTTGTTGTGTGGATGTGTGTGCGTGTTTGGTCCATATGTGTGTTTGTGTGTGTGTTTGGTTGAAGCATTTTATTGCCGCTTTATTGTGGGTTCGGCCAAGACGACTTAGCCAAGTTAAGCGTCATAAACGGGTTAATGACTTGGAAGTTGCTTTTAATGCGTAAAAAAATGTTGAGCATTTGTTGCTACTGCTATTTGTTGTTGTTGCTGTTACTGTTGTTGTTGTTGCTGTCTCTTGTGTCTTGTGTGCTATGCTTGCCACTCAAGTGTCGGTTGGTTCTTAAGCCTCTTGGATCACCAGCTTTATCGCCTGTTTTTCGTAACCTTTTCCCCCCTCTCTATCCCCTTTTCTCTTGCTTTCATTCTCTCTCTCTCTCTCTCTCTCTCTCTCTCTCTCTCTCTCTCTCTCCCTCTCTCTTGCATCATGTAATGTTGGTTTGTTCTTCGGTGGTTTTTTTTTTCCTTTTTCTTTTTTATCAATTTAATGTCGCTTGTTTGTTGGCTCACTCTGCAATATGATTATTTTTTTATGGCTAATTTTTAATTTGTTTGCACATGTGGTTGGTAGGGGGGGGACGAAACACTGAAGAGTAAGAGAACTTTGGGTCTAGGTTACCCATACTCAGACATTTGCTTTGCTTTTCAGGTTTTTATCGCCCGCTTGTCAGCACACGCATTTATTTTCCTTTCATTTCACCCGAAAACCCAACACACTTTCACACACACACACACACACACAGGCACACACACATATGTATGTATATATATGTTTCTATACATACATAAATTGACAACCAGTTGCCTTGCCTTGCCATTTGTGCTGTGCCTTCAGCATAATGTTGAAACATTTCCGTTTTCTGTAGCATACAAATGACCAAACATTTTTATATTTAACACTATGCATTGTTATTGTTGTTATTGTTGTTGTTATAGTTGTTGCTATTGCTGTGGCATGTGTGAGGCATAAATATTTTATGAAGCCATTTTTTTTTCTGTTGCTGTTGCTACTGTTCTTTGTTTTTGCTTGATTTATATATATAGATACATACATACATATACATATATGTATATACATATATATAACATATATAAGTGTATATATATTTATGTATGAAGTCGGAATATATGTACTATGTAGTATAGGTCTGACATTTAGGTGTTAATAGTTGCGTGCGGCTGACTTAATGTTTTGGTCAGTTTATTTAACCATTTTTAATGCCCAACACCCCCACTCCATCACACCCATACTCACACACACACGCACACACACACTCGAAATGTGACCAGAAATTAAATTCAAATAAATCATTGCCATGACATAAAAGCGTATCGTGGGAATTTTTTTTTTTTTTTGCAAAATAATTGCATTTTAAATTAGAAATTAACGCACTGGGAATAAACGAAAACTTTTATTCATATCAAATATCAAAAGTTTTTGTATCAAAAATCTCAAAAAATAAAATATTTGTCAAAAATATATACTTATACATATATATATATATGTATATATTTATATTAAAGTTTTAATAAAGATTTTGAGCGGATTTGAAAAAAGGTTTCCCTAAGTCTGGCAATTGTATTCAAAACAATAATAGAATCACATATAGAAAGTCAAAATTGGTAAAGCGAAACTATATAAACCTCAATTTCTTAGTGTAACTAAAAAAAAAATACAAATTTAGGGCAACAAAATGATTCGAGATTATTAATAATAATAATAATCCAAGTTTTAAAAAAAATTATGCAATTGTTATTGTCGATTAAACTGATTTTATGTACTTGATTAGTTACAATTTAAATCGGCTATGAAAATATAATGTTTCATTTCATTAATTGAAGCATTAATATAGATCTCCCTTTAAACGGGCTTATAATCTAATTTAGTCTCCAATTTTTTATTATCGGCCATTTTGCGTACCGCTTTCATAAAGTCCTCTTGTATCACATATTCGCGATCCGCACGCAAAGCGAATAGTCCTGCCTCAGTACAAGTATTACGTAAATCGGCACCATTGAATTGATCCGATAGTTTGACAACCGCCTCATAATCAATTTCACCACGTTTGGCCAATAGAGCAGCATGTATTTTAAGTATATCCATGCGAGCCATTTCATTGGGTAATGGAATCTCTAGTTTACGATCTAAACGTCCCGGACGTAAAAGTGCCGGATCCAGAGTGTCTGGACGATTGGTGGCCATAATTATTTTCACTTGACCTAAAGCATCAAAGCCATCCATTTGATTGAGTAACTCCATTAATGTGCGTTGAATCTCCCGATCGGCCGATGTGCCCTCAGAGAAGCGACGTCCACCAATCGCATCAATTTCATCCATAAAAATAATACACGGCTGATGGTCACGGGCATAGGTGAACATTTCGCGTATCTGTCGAGCACTTTCTCCAATATATTTATCCACAATTGCCGATGAAACAATCTTAAGAAAATTGACATCCAATTGTGAGGCAATCGCACGAGCCAATAGAGTTTTACCCGTACCAGGCGGACCATATAGAAGGCATCCCTTTGGCGGATTGATGCCAACACGTACAAACAGTTCCGGATTGATTAACGGAAGTTCAATTACCTCACGCAATTCACGTATCTGTTCACTTAGTCCACCAATTTCTGCATAGTTCACATTACCCGGATCCTCATGGCTCATAGTATAAACAAGTGGATCCACTTCACGTGGCAAACAACGCATTATTGTCAAAGTGGTCACATCCAAGGCCACTCGGGTGCCAGCTTTAATACGCGATTTGTTAATCTGTCGACGACAACCAACCACATACCGTGGTCCGCTCGATGCCTTAACAATAAAATTATTTGGAGTTAATTGCTTGAGTACTTCACCAACCATTTGGCCAACACTTTGTAGTGCCTTCATATCCTCCTCGGACTTTTCATAATCAACACTAAGCATCTATAATTATTATATATATATAGTAGGGATAGAAAATCGATCTATTATATATATATATATATGCATATATATATATATAGGGCATTGTTATGAGCTCACCTTGTGCCTGAAACGCAATGCTTTTAAACGTGCCTCTAATTCACGATGTTCCAATAATCTGGTGCGATAAACTTTTAAAGCCTTTAAACGCTCATTACCTTGCGGTGGATTTTGGGCTGGAGCTGGATTTGGAGCTGTTGCTGGAGCTGTGGCCACTGTTGGTGCCACAGCTGGGTCACCTTCTGGTGCTGCTGGACCTATATCACTCATTTTTTTATTATTTTCTTTTTGGAATTTAAATGAAAATACAGAATGATTTGCAGGATTTTTCTTTCATTGACATTTTAAGAATGCTTTTTGATGATTTATGTCATATGGGAACTAGATTCGATTCAAGGAACCAGAACTACATCCATACATAAATCTAACATATTGTCAGATTTTTGGTTTTTCTTTTCTTTTTTTTTTTTCAATTTTGCGCTTTAAATTTAAAAATCACATTTGTGTTACTCAATACTGATTACGATTTAATTCAAATCATTAAAATATCTGGTCACGCTACAGTTTATGAAAACTTAATGCGCTCTCTCTAGTTTTGTCTTATCAGTTAATAATACATATATACATACATACATACATATACACATATGGCGATTCTATTTTAGCTAAATTCTAGTCATGTAGCGTTTAGTTCTCGCTGTAAGATCACATCACTAGAGCGGTATACCATCATCTCTAGGTCACCGTGAAGGTGAACTCGAGCGGTCGCAAAAGTTTTTGTTTGATAAGAATTTTGTTTTTTTTTTTTATTATTTCAACTTTTTACAAGTTTAAACAAAAAGAAAACAACAGAATACAAAAGCTTTGCACGCATTCAATATAACACAATAAAAAGAAAAGAAGAAATAAAATTCAAATAATTTAATAGAGAAAACTATTAAAGAGAGTTTAAAATTGTCGCGCTAGCCTTATCTCTTATTAATGGTGAGTGAATTGATAAAAAAAAGACAAAAAAAAAACAAAATCATGTTCAGCATATATAAAAAGGCCAGTAAAATTTTATTTATTTTAGAATTCAAATTGCTAAAGTACAATTATGGTTAAAACAAAAGAAACGGCACGAATTGTTATTATTGGAGCTGGTGCTTCTGGTTTAGCGGCAGCCACTCGACTCCTGCAATTGGGTTTCAAAAATGTACAAATAATCGAAGCAAAGGATCGAATTGGTGGACGAATTCATACAGTACCATTTGGTGATAATGTTGTCGATTTGGGAGGTCAATGGTGTCACGGCGAGAAGGGCAATGTTATCTATGAACTTGTCAAAGACTTGAATGTCTTAGATCGCACCGGAGATTTCTACAATTCGACAATTTATGTGCGCTCAAATAAGGAAATTTTACCACAGCAAACTAGTAACATATTAAGAAATATTGCTGCAAAATATGCACCAGAGAAGGATGAGAATTATAAAGGATCTTTAGATGATTATGTGACACCCAAATATTGGCAGGAAGTGGCCAAACAATTGCCATCATTGGATCAGAATATTGCCAAAGAGGCTTTACGTACAATTAAACTAATGTTATGCAGTTGGAAAACATGTAATAATCTAGCCGATGTTTCTTCAATTAGTTATGCAGTGCCATCAGAAGGAGATAATCTACTCAATTGGCGTGACAAGGGTTTTGCCAGTTTCTTAAATTTACTGATAAAAGCCGATGAGAATAAACCTGATGATCTAGGTGTTCTAAATGGTCATGTGACGCTAAACAAATGTATTGCTGAAATTAATTGGTTAGATGGCAATGATTTGACTATAAGATGTGAAAACGGTGATATTGTAAAGGCAGATCATGTAATTTATACTGGATCTTTGGGTTATCTAAAGGAACATCATGACAAACTTTTTGTGCCTGCCCTGCCAGCTGCCAAAGTGAATGCAATCGATGGCCTTAAATTGGGAACTTTGGATAAATTTTATTTAGAGTTTGCTGCACCACCAACACCAACTGATTATGTTGGCTTCGATTTCTTGTGGCTGGACAAGGATCTTGAGGAATTGCGTAAAACTGAATATTTTTGGTTAGAGAGTATACGTGGTTTCCATCGTGTTACACATCAGCCGCGTTTGCTAGAGGGTTGGATAATTGGAGAGCATGCACAACATATGGAAACACTGACCGAAGAGAAGGTACAGGAAGGTCTCCAATGGCTTTTTAATAAATTTCTTAATTATAAATTGCCACAGCTAAAAGGTATTAAGCGCACACAATTCTATTTGAGTCCATTTTTCCGTGGCAGTGTTAGCTATCGTTCCATTTTGGCTGATAAATTGGATACAGGTCCATGGGATCTAGAGACACCATTATTATCCGCCAATGGTCAACCGAGATTATTATTTGCTGGTGAGGCAACAAGTAAAACCCATAATTCATCGGTAAATGGAGCTGTCGAAACTGGTTGGCGTGAGGCGGATCGTCTTAATGAATTTTATCACTAACTTTTGACTTTAAAATGTAATAAAAATATATTATACAAACATATATATATATATATATATTATACATTTATCAAAAAGTTAAATGAATGGCTATCAAACCACGACAGACATTAAAAAATATTAAGCAATTCAAAACATATTTACATTCTGCTGTTAGCATTTTTGGTAAAAGTAAAAGACAAATTCATTTTACTTTTTTATGACTGCGTTTTATTTACTTTTGTCGCCTTGTATCTTCCCCTTCTCTCTGTCTATCTCTCTCTCTCTCTCTCTCTCTCTCTCTCTCTCTCTCTCTCTGTGTCTTTGAATTTTCTTCACATTTTGCAGTGTGCACTTCATTTTGTAATTACCTGAGGCAAAATGTGGCAATCTGCCAAAAATTTGTTGAGTTCACTTAATGACGAAATGTAAAAATTGTGCCCTTTATAAAAGGCATTCACACACACACACACACCTACATATATACATACATACAGTGGCAGTCACGAATTTATTTCCGGTTGCCATTTGCCGTCACGTAGCAGCATTTTCGTAGAGCTTTTACCTTTCACCATTTTTTCTTTGCTGCGCCGAAAAGTATGCACAAGTTAATTTGATTTTGCTGTAAGTCAGCATAGGGGAAAACTAAGCTCTCTCTACTTTTCTTTCTTCTTTTTTTTGTTTTCTTTCGATTTTTTTTTTCAACTGAGGGTGGCTAACTCAGGCGAAAAATCAAAATTTCCGCACATTGCCTACTTTGCCTACACATGCAATTGGAGTTTTGGATGTATTTATATATATATGTATATATATATATATATAGGTATATATATGTGTATCGAGTACAAATATATTTGCATACATACATATGTGTATATAAAAATATATATGTATGTATGTATGTTGGTGTGTCTGTCTGAAGGTTTGTTGATTTGCTGCTGGCTGGTGTCTGTTACCACCGTCACCGCCACCACCACCACCACCACCGCAACAACAACAACAACAAACAGCGCACATATGTTTGTAAATGCCTTTCGCTCATTCTCTGTATATGTATGTGCGTGTGTGTGTGTGTCTGTGTGTATTGGTGTGTCTTTTGGCTCGTTTCAATCACGTGTTGCCAGCAGCACAGTGCCTGCCTTTGCCTTTCAATGTTGTCAAAAATTTATAGCATAAAGCGAATTGAAGTCAGTTAGGGGGAGTGGCACCAGCACCAGCAGCAGCAGCAGCTCCATTCTACATATAAAGAAATAAATAAAAAGGCATAAAAACATGCAAATAAAATTAACAAAAAAGCAAAGTAAACGAGGGGAAGACAGAATGGTAGAGATAGAGAGAGAGAGAGACGAAGAGACAAAAAGACTACTCCTCATTCTTTGCTCTCTCTTACTCTTTCTCTTTTTATTTTGCCAGTTAGGTATCCCTCGTATCCCCTTCCGGGAATGCTGAACAAACTTTTGTTAATTTTTTTTCCTTTTTCTTATACGTGTGAGTATGTGGCATATAAAGGTGTTCTCAAAAACGTTTTCAATGAATTTTAGTCGTTAAGATATCTCTAAAAAAAAATTATAGAATATTTTATTTTGATTCAATTGAAATATTCGCAAAATATAATCTAAATTAACTTGGTTTGAATTTCTTAGAGGCATTCTTAATTTTTTTTTTTTTGTTTTTAATATTTTTTGCATATTTAAATGAAGAGGGAAAAAGCTATTTGAATTTGTTTAAATTCAAGCCTTTATATATAAAATACAGACCATTTAGTGAGCTTTATTATTTTTGGGGGATATTGTCTTATGATAATGCATTCCCCAAAGACTTTTCTTCTCTTTTTTTTTAAGTTGATTAATTATTTTAGTTGAAAAATTTTGTGAAAAATATGAATTTTCCTTTTTTTTAAGAATCGCTTAAATATCTTAAATGTGCCGCCAACTGTTGAAAGAAGAAGTCGTGCCCACATTCTTGTTTCCGCACCACAGCAGACTTTATCTCATTTCTCAGTCCTCTTTTGTTGCCATTGATGATAAAATCACTTGAATTTTTCAACAGCGCTTAATAAAAATCAATTTAGGCATAAATACGTTAACGTTTTTCTTTTTTTTTTTTTTTCCCCTTTTTTATGCACATACACATATAAATTTGTTTCGTGCTTTTTTATTTTCTCTTTTCCTTTTTGGGTAAAAGAGAGAAAAAAAAAAAAGAAAAATATAAATTTAAAGAAATGAATTAAATTATGTCATAAATGCGCCAACACAGACAGACGTAGACAGTCGCTGATGCCAATAATGGCATTTAGTTTCATCAAATTGATATTGATTTATTATTTTGGTAATGCAATTTACGTAGCATTCAGCCAGCATTTTACTGATTTATGAACAAGCAAATGGCCAAACGCGAGGGCATGGCCAGAACGAATGTTGAGCGCTTCATTTGGTTAGCCAATGAAATGGCTGCGGTTTTTCTGGTTTTCTGCTTCTTTTTTTTTGTATCCTTTTGAATTTTGGTTTCATGGTTTTCCGGTTATAAAATCATTTTTCCTCTGGCGGCGCATGGCAAAATGCATTCAAATAGGGAATCCATTTATGTTATGCTGAAGATACAAAAACTTCTTATCTCCCTTAACTCTTTAGCCCCAAAGAACTTTTCAACTCGTTAACATAACTGAAAAAAAAAGAACAAAAAAAAAAAAAGAGAAAAATAAAAGGAAAAAAGAAAGAAATAAAGATAGAAATACATATACTCGCAAAAAGAACATACACACACACACACTTCAAAATTTAAATAACAAAACCAAAATTAAATCGTGCAGAAAAATAACTAAAACTCAACCAAGTCGAACCCGTTTATAGAGTTACTAACATTAACAAAAAAAAAAAAAAAAAAAAAAAAAAAAACCCATCACAAAGTATCCCATAAGCAGCCACAGAAAAAAAAACCAAAAAAGTAATCCGTTTAATGGCATAGTTTGGAATACTGACCTTTTAATACCCTATGCTGTTGTGCATAAAGTTTTTCCAAAAGGTAGCTTTAATGGTGTAATTCTTATCAATTTGTTAGATGATAATCATCTTATCGATTAATATGTATGTACATATATACCTTGCTATAGTGAAACTTTGTTTTTATATAATGAAACTAAAACTTCTTCTTATATTGAAATGGTCCTGTTCATTGTGTCTAATATTTACCATTTGTCCAAATGGTATAGAGGGTATAGCGTAAAAGAGAAAACTTACAGGCAAAACCCCAAAGGTTCAGTCTTCATAATCATTAGCTTTGATGAACTAACTTGGTCTAGAGCACTTGATGGCCAGACATTTGGAAATTGTCATTTTGGGACCAGAGGTGCGGTACTGCGGTGTGGTATATAGTGTGGAGTATTGTTTGTGTGTATGTGTGTCTGTGTGTGTGTGTGTGTGTGTACATAAGTGAAAGGGCTTTCACCTTCTTTTTACCTCCACTGGTTAAATGATGTGTGCATTAATCCTTTCAACATGCTTCTCACATTTTTTTTTTCTCTTTCATTTTTTTTTTTTTTTTTTGTGTTTTGCCTTCGGCTTGTGCTCCAATCATTTTGGGGGAGGCCTCAGCACCTGTGACAAATGTTCCAGGCATGTAAAGGAAACAAGCCGAACAACAGTAGCAACAACAACAACAACAACAACAACATAAAAATTGTATACTGAAACTACTTGGTACAAGGTCATATATTTTCGTCTGGCTTTCTGTTGCTGTTGCTTTGCATGCTAATGAAAAATTAAAATTTCCACTACAAAAACTGTGATTCATTAGGCTGCCAGGCGGTGCCAGTGAATAATAAATAAACCCGCTGGCTAATTAAGTAAGGTATTCGCCAACCATCATCCCAACCTACATACATACATATTCATATATATATATATATATATATATATATACAACAGTTTGTTCATTTTCTTCCCCCTTCCCATCACTATTTTTCATATGGCACGGCATACTCAGCCATTTGCATTATACTTTTGTAATTTACATAGCACACGTGTCCTGCTTCCTGTGAGAATGTTGCCTCCTCGTTGCAAGTTCATTCGTTTGGAAGAGCAATCGATATCTGTATGTGTGTGGTGTATGGTGTGTGTGTGTGTGTGTGTGTCTAAAGAGAGAAAGGCCAAGCGGCCATCAGGCAGCCAGCTGTTTGGCTTAAACTTTCACAAATACACACACACACACACACACAAAACGAATGAAACATTATGAAATATAAATTATAGTTTTAGTTAATTAAATGCACATGTAAATGTGGCAGATATTTTACTGCATTGGGCATTGGGTCGAAATCGAATAATTTATGCAAATATCTAAATGAATTCAACATTTTTGGCATACTTTTTCAATGAAATTTTCAATGTATGTTTGTACTTATTCTCTGACAAAAGTTGGCCATAATATGCAATGTTGAACTTTGAGCAGAATGAATTTGATTTGAATGAATTGTTATTTTATTAAGTGCTTTTCATGGGTGAAAGATAATTTTATGAGAATCTAATAACAATAATTGATAATTAACTATTATATATAGATACTTTTTATGTTAACCCCAATGGAGATATTATAAATTGTTCATTCACTTTAAAACTCATTATCTTAACCACTTTTATAGTACTACAACATGGTTATCCCTAATTTTCAAATATATTGTGAATTTTTCTTTTTTTTTTTTTCTTTTGTTTTTCTTTGTTTTATATTGGGCTTATCCAAGCATATTTTCATTTCATTTAATGTACTCAAACAAATTCTTTGTACCACTCATTAATTAACCGCATTAAGTCCATGGCCACAATAACAACATCAATTAACAATAAATTCTCATTAACTCAAAGCAACAGCGCAAGCAATTTGAAGAAATCTGAACAATAAATAAGACTTGCTTTTAGCCCATCAAGAGCAGCAAAGAAAGTAGAAATAGAACTGAAATTGTTAAAGTAGCTAACTAAACAACTCGTAACCAACCAGAGATTTTGAAAGCCATCCATCGCTCAGCCGGGTGGCAAAGCAAAATAATTTCACTTAACACGCCACAAACACAAACACGAACAAGAAAACCCAACCCCCCCCCCAACTGAAAGGAAACTGAAACTCAAACACAAGCAAAAGTATAAAAACTGTGTGAAACTATGCTTATTAATGCTCCAAGGAGGCGATGGCAAGATGTTGTGGTGGGCGTAAGGGACTCTAAGTATATGTAGGTATAGAGTAAGTAGTGTGAAGGGCTAGTGGTAATAACTGGAGAAGATGGATTGGATGGAAAGTGCCGACATAAATACGTACGTCTCGCCGCACTCACACAATTCACAATTACAATTATTTTTCTAGTTTCGTCCTATGGACGGACGACTATGCCAACGGCTGCGACGCATAAAAATCGCAGCTGTCAGTTCAAAAAGCCAAAAACTTCAGCAACAGCATCAATTTTCCACACGCCAGCGAATTTTTGGCCCACCCACAATTGAGGAAGACATGTGAACGCAATTTTCACGTGCAAACTTTCCTTTACCAACAACAACACACACACACACACATACACACACACCCATCCACAAACCAAAAGAAAGCAAAAAAAAAAAAAAAAAGTTGGGGTAAAAGTACAAACAAACAAACAAACACTGCAAATAAAGCAAATGAAATTTGGCGTATGAAAGTGCTTAATACGAAGATTAAATACGCTTCAGTTTAACAAATTTTACAGACTCTTATGAATACACTTACCCATGGGACAAGTTTTATTCGATTTAACAATCAATCGATTAAAGTTAAGCAATTAAATTAAAGAACTGTTGAGAAAAAAAAAATAACGTAACTACCAAAGTAATAACTTAATTATAATTAATTAATAATAATAATATTATTAAAATAAAAACCAAATTGACTTACTTAGTTTAATCCAAATTCTACACTCGTTTAAGTAAGTTAAAATAAAGCAAAGAATTTAATTCTAAGGTATTTAAAAACTTTAATATAAATAAAATTTTTCTTTTTAAATTACAAAGATTTCCAATTATGTTTTCATCTAAACTCACTACGCATTCAAATTATTTAATTTGAAAATTAAAAATATTTTCATTCAAATCTTAACAATTTCTCTTTCAGTTAAGTTTTGAAATAATTAAATATCAATTGATATATTGCTTTAAATCCATAACGAATTGGAATCAAATTTAAATCAAATTTAATACGAACTTAAATGATTTGCTATATCGGTCAACTATATAACTTTTTACAATATATCCAATTGGCGTGAAAATTTATTATGTGACCCATACCATATAGAATATATAAAGCAAGTGTAGCTATATAGTACATGATGTGGCATAGCATAAGTTGCCACAAATAAAGTAAAGTAAGCTGCACAATTCGTGCGTTTGCGAGAAACGAAAAGCACAGCATGAGTCTGTGTCAGTTTTATCCCCCCTCCCCCCGCCCATTCTAGCACAAATACTGTGGTAAAGTGAGATATATATAGAGTATGTCTGTAGGGTGTGTGTGTGTGTGTGTGTGCGCGTTTATATGTTTTGAGCACAGCCAGCTAATCTTAACAAACAAAGCGTGAAACTAACAATTCTGCAAATACAGACAAAAAAAAAATAAAAAGAGGGAGAGAGCAAAAGAGAAAGAGGAATACACAGACATAGACACACACACACACACACATACACACACAGTGCTAGAACGTGGGCGAAAGTAGAACTGGAGAAAACTTTGTCTTCTTCATTCGCGAAAATGAAACTTTATTTTCAAGTCAGCCATCGAATTTATTTTCTTGTCAGCTTAGCATCGCGGGGGAAAACTCCATCTACATTTTCCATCTCTATTTTCCATCTCTATCTAACTCTAACTCTAACTCTGTCTAACTCGAACTCAGCTTCAGTTTTATTTCCCTGTCCCTCTGTCTCTTTCAGTCTGCGTGTGTGTGTGTTTGTTTGTCTGTCTGTGTGTGTGTCTAACTAAGCTGGTAGAATTTTTGGATTGGCGTTAAATTGGCAAAAGGCGATGGCTAAGCAAATAATGAAGTTGCTAATTTTCTTTGCCATTCGCATTTTGCACGGCAATTGCTTGCAATGCGGCGTATTAGTAATATATTTCAGTCAAATTGCGCATACGCAATGTGGCTTTTGTTTGAAAATCAAATGCCGGAAATGGACGCATAATAATACACAAGCAACAGGAACAGGAATTTGAGGCAGAATAATACTAAAACACAACTGTGAAAAGAGAGAGAGAGAGAGGGAGGAGGGGAAAAAAGGGAAAACCCAAAAGAAATAAGTAAAACGAAAGAAAAGCCAAATGCGGCAGCGCAACAAGCTAAGCTCTAATTTTCTCACGTACTTGTAAATTTTGCGGAAAACCGCAACAAATTCACTTATAAAAGTAATCTAGAAAACGCGTACAAAACAGGAAGCACACAAAAAGGCACACAGGGCGACAAGGAAAGTCAAAACGAAAGGAAGCAAAAAAAAAAAAAAAAAAAAAAACACGAGAAAAAAAAGAAGTGAAAACCAAGTAAAATGAGACGAGGAAAAGAACACATAGCTTGGGTGTGTAAAGAATTGCGTTTGCTGTCGCGACACGGCGACAACTTTGCGTGTTGCCATTAGGCAAAAGGTGGTGATGAAGAAGAAGAAGAAGAAGAAGGAGGTGGTTAGGACAAAAGGGGAGTTGTGAAGAGGTTAGGCCCCCGCCTGGCACTGAGCTTAAAGCGTTTGCCACTTTATCAGAGATTTTAAAACGAAATGAATGTAAGCACATTAAATGACTTGGACTGTTGTTTAAGGGGCTCAGATCTGAAAATGGGCTTTTGTCTGGATTAAGCAGCTACAACAAGGTAATGAAAAAGTTTCAAATGCAAACTAAGTTTACATATATATAAGAAAAAAAATGAAAAAGAAAACAACACAAAAAAAAAAAAAAAAAGAAAAACATAAATAAAGTAACCAACAACGATAAAAGAGTTAATTGTAGAACAATTTGTAGCAAGCGGTAAATAACAAAGATTTTTATTTGTGGATTCGTAAGAGTTCTTCTACAGCTCTTAAGAGATTGTTAAAATTTTAAATTTGTGGTGGCAAAATTTCGAAAGAGAAAACTTATCTTTTTTTTTTTTTGTTAATTTAATCAGAAGTTGTATAGAATTTATTTAAACGATCCGCTTCACGCCAACCAGTCTCAGTGGCCCCATTAACGGTACCGAAATGAGTTTTACTTGTCGCCTCACCACAGAATTGCAATCTTGGACATTTATTTTGATCATCCATTAATGGTTTCTCCAGATCCCATGGCCCAACATTCAATTCATCTGCATAAGTTGTCCGAAAACTGTAGCTGCCACGAAAATTGGGATTTGAGTGCCATTGAGTGCGTAGAAAATTTTGCGGTTGTGGCACATTGAAGCTAAGAAATTTACGCATTAACCAGAGTAGACCTTCCAATACCTTATCCTCGGTAAGTGTTTCCATATGACGAGCATGCTTTCCCGTTATCCATCCTTCAAGTAAACGCGGCTGATGGGAAACACGATGAAATGCCCCAACACTCTCTAGCCAAAACATTTCAGTTCCTCGTATTTTATTTAGATCTTCCTCTAGCCATAGTAAACTAAAACCCACACAATCCTTGGGCAGCGGTTGTTCCGAAAATTCCATTATAAATTTGTCCACAGTACCCAATTTGAGGGCTTCGATAGCTTGGATTTTACCTCTCGGCAGTTCAGGCACAAAAAGCTGTGAATGCTGCTCCTTTAGAACTCCCAGGGAGACGGTACAAATCACATGATCTGCTCTAAAAATTTGACCATTCCAACAGCGTACGATTAAATCATCATTATTGGCCCAATTAATTTCAGCAATTCGTCTATTGAGTAGGATACGTTCATTGAGCAATCCAAGATCATTGGGTTCATTATTCTTGGAGCCCATAAGGACTCTTAGGAATGTCTTATAGCCCTTGTCCTGCCAATTGAGTAAATTATCACCTTCACTTTCTACAAATTCCAAATGATTGCGACACGAGACCTCAAATAAATGATCACAGCCATCCACAGAGCATTCATATTTCTTAAAGGATTCCAAAAATTCATTAGCCAAATTATGATCGATTGAAGGATTTTGTTTGTCTATTTCCTGCCAATATTTTTGGGTAACAAAATCCCCTTCAGAACCCAGAAATTTATCATTTTTCTTTGGTGTCGAATTCTCAGTAATTGTAAGAAAAATTGAGCTATTCTTAACAATTTCTCTATTGGAACGTATAAATTGAACATCATTATAATAATCGCCCGTTCTCTCCAATAGATTAAGATCCTTGACCAGCTCATAGACAACATTACCTTTCTCGCCATGACACCATTGAGCTCCCAGATCCATAACACTATCAGCAAATGGTATACTATTTATGCGTCCACCAATTCGATCCTCCGCCTCAAGTAGCAAAACATTTTTAAATCCTTGTTCCAGTAGACGAGTGCCAGCAGCAATGCCGGAAGGACCCGCTCCAATAATTAAAATGCGAGCTGTTTCTTTTGTTTTGCTCATCATTTTAATTTGACAAATGATATTAAAGTTAAGTCTCCATTGGCTTTTTAATAGAAAGTTACTATCAACAATTAACTTATACTTACAATAGAGAGATAGCATTATCGGTATATTGCGGTTGACCGACCCAATTACATAATGCATTCTAAATGCAAAGTCTTTGTTCTTTGTGACATAATATCAGTTGTTCTACTTTATTGCTTTAAGATAGAATTTATATATGTATTTAGTGCTGAAGGTCACAATTTATACTATATATATATATATTTATATATATTTATATAAATATTATATACATAAATATAAGTGTAATTTTATTTGCTCGCAAGGATTGTCCGTTGATCTATGATTTAGTTTGGTATATAAGTTTATATTTGTTATGCAAGGAATGACATTTTATATATATTTTCTTATACATATCTATATATATTTTTCTTCTTATGTATAAGAACATTTTCCATAATTAATAAAAATATAGAAAAATGTAAAAAAAAGCGGGTTGTCCGTTTAGCCAATTTTCACTGTATGTGGATTATAACATTCTTATATGCATCAATTAACATGTTTATGCAATTGTGACAAAATTCCCAAAGATAACATATCATACAGTATTTAGCTTAATTAATTTCATGCCATGCTATTGTAATAAACTTAAGCTTAATGAGAACTCTGGCCATAGAAACATTAATACTAAGCCATCAATCCAATTAAAATCAAAAATAATCTTTAGTCAATGGATGTGCTCCTTTTGTGAATCAATAGAAATGATAGAAATCGGCCTGTGGCCTAGAATAGAATACTGATAAGTTTCATTCACTTGTATGTATATGGTATGTATGTATATATGTAAGTATCTATGTATGTGAACTATACTCTATTCCATATTTAGCTAGCTAGCATTGTCTATAATCAGACTCAATATAGAAATTTTTGATCATATTGATTCAATATGAACTTGCATGCTTTCAATTTAGCCTTGCAGGATTACCAACTTTAACAGCAATTAGGCTTTTTTTTTTGTTGCTTCTTTTTGTTCCTATTTGTTGTTGTTTTCAACATTTGCAACATGCTGAAAGTCAGCCAAAAGTTGCTGTTACAAATCAAATTTCAACTGACACAAAAGCAAAACAAATAAAACGAAAAACATAAGAGAAAACATTTTGTACTTTATCAGAGAAAGAAAAGGAGATAGTCGACTCTGGGTTACTCTTTTGATTATGAAAATAATTCAAGTTGGAGTATTATTCAATATTATCACTATGATCTTAACATAATCAAAATTGGTAGAGTCAACTATTCCGTTTTAAAAGTATTTATTACCTTTCAAATCTTGGACTATCTACGACATTTAATGTTTTCTTAACTCTTGGCAAATTCTGACAACAAATTGTGTCCTTAGCTTACTTTGCACTCTTTTGATCTTGCATTTGTAACTTTAAATGCTTTTCATAGTCTGTTATATCCTTGACATTTTTCCTTTTTTTTTTTTTTTTTGGGATTTTTTTTATAGGGTATGAGAAGCCTAAAAAGAATAAAGTTAAATTATCAAAATTGTAGCATGACAAAAGTTGGCTTGTTGTCTAACATACACATAGAAAAAATGATGATAGACAGAGTGAGAAGGGGAGAGGGGGGGCAGAGAGGGAGGGAAAGGAATAGAATAAAATTGTGGATGGTATAGGGAAGCAAGGACAAATGCCAAGCTCCCCTGAAGCTATGTGTCAGAATTTGAAAAGGACCTTCATCATTATTACTCTACTCTGTTGTCCTGATTGTTATTAGCAGGCGGCAAACTTTCAACGAGGCCGACGTTGCTTTTAATAAACTTTTGCCATTGCGCCATCCAAGCAATGAGTTTATGCAAATTGTGTACACAGAATATTGAAGAGCGAATCGCAAAATGGCCTTGGCAATAACAACAAATTTCAATTATGCCATCAAATCTATTTAGGTGTATAAATATTTGGAAAATTTCTGGACGGACAAAGAGAGTGAAAGAGAGAGAGAGAGAGAGAGACGGAAAGAGAGATAGAGACATCGAGAGAAAAAGAGAGAGAGAGAGAGAGGGAGAGAGTGTGTGTGTGTGGTGGGGCACCGTGGCGTGTAATTCACAGATTTTCTTGTTGAGATTGTGGCAAAACTTTCTATGTAGAACTCGGTTTATACATATATAAGTTATGTTATTTCCTTTTTCTTGGCTTTTTGTTAAATTATCGACATAATTGGTGGCAATATGAAAAGTCAATAAACGAAACACACAATAACAAACCAAAAAGAAAACAGAAAAGGGGGAAGGGAAGCCAAAAAAAAAAAAAAAAGAAAGAAAAGAAAAGCAGCAAAAAAAAAAAAAACAAACTGTGAAAAGTTGGGCAATTTGTTTAACTAATAAATGGAATCTCATAATTTTGTTTTACATTGTAATTTTGTAATTTGCTTAATTTCATTTCAATTACAAAATACAAATGCCCAAATAAGGTTTGTGTAATATGGCTAAATGAAATAGAGTAGAGTGAAAGCCCGAGGATGAGTCCGTAGGCTTTTCCAACTTTATTA